>BOSO01002780.1:0-115853 GCA_018403395.1 Gorsachius goisagi
GCTGGGTAGGGGGATGCTCAGGGCTGGGTAGGGGGATGCACAGGGCTGGGTAGGGGGATGCTCAGGGCTGGGTAGGGGGGATGCTCAGGGCTGGGTAGGGGGATGCTCAGGGCTGGGCAAGGGGGTGCCCCAGGATGGGGTAAGGGGGTGCCCCGACTGCTCGCCCCGCGGCGGCGGGCTCAGGGCAGACCCAGCCGGGGCGGGAAGCGGCGGGGCAGGGCCGCCGGGGGCAGCCGGGGCGGCTGTCGGTGCCGGCGGGGAGGGGGGACCCGTCCCGTCCGGTCGGTCGGGCGGGGCGGGCAGGGGCAGGGCCGCCGGGACCCGCCACCCCCCGGCCCCGGCCCCCGCCCGCCGCCCCCCCCCGGGCCCGCTCCGAGGGCGGAGCTGCCGCAACTTTCCTGCCCGCCGCCTCCTCCCCGGTGCAGTCGGGCTGCGAGGGGCGGCGGCGGCACCGGCACCGGCAGCGGCACCGGCACCGGCACCGGCCCGGCGGGTAGGGCCGGGGCTGGGGAGGCGGCGGCTGCCACCGGGCGGTGGCGGGCGGGGGGTCCGGGGTAGGGACCGGGGGGTCGGGGGGTGCCAGTGCACAAGCGAGGGGGGGGAGCGCAGAGGGGGATGACCGGGGATGCAAGAGGGGTGCTGGGATCTGGGATGTCCAGGGGTGCTGGGGTGGGGGGAGTGGCGGGGGGGGGGGCCATGCCCAGAACGCCCCGTGGGGTGCCGATGGTGGGCGCAGGGCAGGCGAGTGGAGCCGCGGGCAGCCCGGGGGAAACGAGGGCCGAGCGGGGTTTCTCTGTCGGTAAATCCACCAGGCGGGTGTCGGTTCCCTCTGCCCACACGCGAGGGTCTGGCACGGGGCGTGGGAGGCACAGCAGGAGGATGCGGGGGGGCGTGGGGGGACGTGGGGGTCCCCCCCGGGGCTCGGCAGGGTCGTACCTCCCAGCTCTGCAAAGCGACTTCCCAAGCAATGTCCCCTGTCCGTCCCGTCCCCCCCCCAGCAGGGACGTGTCCCCTCTCCTGGCCATGCCACCCCGTGCTGGGGACACGAGCTCTGTCCCTCCAGCTTGGCAGCCAGCGGGATGGATCCCTTACGGGTTGTGCAAGGGACAGGCAAAGGCCCCATTTCGTTTCGCTCCCCTCCCCGCTCCATCCATCCGACAGGGCCAAGCTGAGCCAGATGACCTTCTCTCACCAGGCCAGCGCCTCGACTCATGGCACCAGCCCGGCGGGGCTGCCACCAGGGCCCCAGCACTCCGGGATGTGCCGTGGCGAGTCCACACACCGAGGGGTGTAGAGGGGCTGGGACTCACCTGCCAGGTGGGAGGGGGTCCCTGTGGTACCCGGCCATGGGATGGGCTGGCTCTTCTGCGTGCCGGGTGGATGGATGGCCCGGCAGCCCGGAGGAGGTCTGCCTGGCTCCAGCCTCCTTTTGCAAAGCTAAAAGCTTAATTTTGGCTGGCTGGGGGAAGATGCTCTCTCCGCTTTTGTGGCAGCAACAGTCTCTTCTTTGCCAGTGCAGATGCACGTAGGGCTGGGGCTGCTCGCTGCATCCCCTCAGCTTAGCATGCCCTGGGAAAGTGGGGCTGGGGCAGGGGCAGCCAGTCCCTATTAAAGAGCCCCTTTAAAGTCCCCCCAGCCCCTTTTCCTCCTCCCCCCATGTGGCAGATGGGTGCCCCAGGGCTTGGTGCATGGAGACCGTGGGTCCATTTTCAGCAGGATTTGGGTGCTGAGCACCAGGCGAGGCTGGGGCACAGCTGTGAGCCGGGAGGAGCATTGGGAGGCAAACAGCTCCAAATCCAGCAAAGCTCTTGTGAACAGAGCACAGAGAAAACTTGCAAGCGCATCGAATTTTCTCACTGTGCCAGATTTTGTCACTGGCAAAGGCACCCGACAGGAGAGGCCCAGCACCGTGCACCCTGCCAGGCAGGCGAGGTTGCTCCCATCACGGCACCCACCGCTTGAGCCTGGGGTTTTCAGGTCTGCGAGGCCAACATAGATAAAAACTTGGTGGAGGTTTTATATCTGGGGTATAAGAGGGTTGGAAGCTGGGAACAAGGCAGAAAATTGTCATATTTTTATGCCTGTTTGAATCATATCTGCTTCTAGCCAGCTTGACTGCCTGTCTGTGCTACCCTCCTTGTTTTCCTAGCAGCAGATTATTTGGGATAACTCTGGGAGCTGGAGGGAAGTGCAGCCTTAAATGTGTGCGAGTTAGTGTGCGTTGCAAAAAATCCTGCACAGCTGTAGTTGGGGCAAAAGGCCAGTTGGCTTCTCTGCCAAAAAACCTGCTTACATTTCCTCGGTGTCCAAAGCCCTCAATGTTTGGGTGAAAGCACTGGATTCCCCCTCCCCAGCACTGCCTGGCTGTAGATGTGGCAGGGAGGTGGCGCAGCGGCGGCGTGTCCCCCTCTGGAGATGGGGTTTGTCTCGGTTTAATTCTTGGTTTTGCCAGTGGGATTTTGCCAGCAGGAGGCACCATTTGGGTTGACCCACAGCAGCCCAAGAAATGTTTGGAAAGAGGGAAAAGCGCCTGCTGGTCACGGATGGCGGCTGCTGCACTGTGCAGTGGTGGAGTTGAGGTTTCTGGTCCGTGCTCTGCCTGGCCCCGGACAGCCCTGGGGCTGGTGGGTGGTCAAGTGGGACATCCCGAGCATCCTCCTGCCAGCTGGCCAAGGTGGGCTGCAGCGTTGGGATGGCCGAGCATCCAAACCAGGAGCAGGCTAGGGGTAGATTTTGGAGTCAGCCAACAGCCTTGAGTCCAAGATTTCACATGGCCTGTTGTATCCCGCTGGCTCCACCGGGACTCTGATAGCTCTTGGCTTCTCCGTACAAGGACTTCTCACCATCGTGCCCGGTGCTTGCAGCCACCCAGACCTGCAAGGTGGCAGCTTCCACATCACTGGTTTTCTGCATGTGATATCCTGGCCACATCAAGACCAGCAACTGAATCTGTCAGCTCAGAGAGCCCCAGGGTGTCTCCCCTCCCTGCAGTTTGGAGCCAAATCCTCATCTCATTCCAGCTTTTGGAGTCACTGCCAGGGCAGGGTGGGCCACAGGCAGGGTCTGGTACATCCTTCACCATCATTTGGGGTCAGATGGTGACTCCAGACTTTGCTGGCTGGACTTCAGACGCTCTGCAGTAGCGCTGTGCAGGGGGGACCCATCCTTTGCACGGAAAGCTGAGCTGGAAGGAAATTTTTTTTTCCCATCTGGCCAGGAGGGGAAAGCAACAAAAATGCCTTTCATCACCCTCGTCATCCTCACTCTGGAGGAGAGAGCACAGTATGTGCTGCGGGAAGGATGACTGACAGCTCGGTGAGAAGCTGTTAAGCCCCGCACATGGGGGACGTTGCTGGAAGTAACCCCTGGAGCAACAGGAAACCTACGGAGCAAGTGCCTATATAAATATATAGATAGAGATCTATAGGCTCCTCTGGCTGGAGCTGAAGTGCCTCGCACCGAAATACCATTTGGGTGCTGTTGGCCAGCTGCTGACATGCACCAGGAGTCCAGCGATCCTGTGGGGCACAGGGAGCATCTCCTTCCCCGGCATCCCTGGAGCGCAGGGCTGGGGGCTGCCAGGGGACCCCCCAGCATGGGGACGCGGCAGCCGAAAGGGCTGGCAGGGCTGGATTCATTGTTCTTGGAAGAAGCTGGGACATTTGGAGAGGGGAGATGTTTCCTTCCCAAACGGCAGCGTGGTGGTGAGCCGGTGTGCGGTGTGGGAAGGAAGGAAGGAAGAGTGAAAGAGCGCGAGGAGAGCTGGTCACCCTTTGGATTTTGGACTGGACTCCCGTTAATGGGCGGAAGCCGGTTTGCATGCCGTGGAACCCCAGGCGCCCTCGGCTGCACGTAGTTTTGCTTTCACCTCTTCGTTCCACCAGTGGGGCTGCCTTCAACCCGGCACCCCTCCTCCTCCTCCTCCCCAGCGCCTGGACATTTTCAGCACATCGAGCTGCTCCCACCTGCCTGGGGCTGGGGGAAGCACCCAGACAGAGCCCACCCGAGGCTCCCCGGCTGGCAGGGCATGTCGGGGAAGGATGAAGGGATGGTCCCTGTGGCCGGGAGGGGAGTGAGGGATGCAGAACCCTGCCCGGGTGATGGGGATCCTTCCAGCCACCCCAGCAGATGGCTGAGGGCTCTGGCGCCAGGTCAAATAACCTCATCATATGGCTTGGACTGGAGGGGAGACGGGAGGGAGGTGGTCCCTGCCCTTCGGCTGGGGACGGGATGTCACCCTGGGTTGAGCCATGATGAGCCACATTTGTAATGGTGCCTTCAGAGCTGGGCTGCAGGGTCCGTCTGTCCGTCCATCCACTGGGCTGTGTGTGGCTGTGCAAGCAGGGCAGTGTACAGCGTTGTTCTCTGCATTTTCCCCCAGCCTGCTGGAGGCTTCAGTGCTCTCCATCCATGCGATAAAAATTGGATGTGAAGAGCAATTCTTACCCTCCCCATCATCCCCATTAGTACCCTGAGGGATTCATTTCCAGTGGTGGAGCAGCCTGGGAATGGCAGGTACTGGGTGGGCAGGGGCAGGGGGGCTGCTGGAAGCACATAGGGGATCGAGAGGGCTGCAAAGCAACGATGGGAGCAGATGCCTGGAGGGGAATTTCGGGTGGGGGGCTCACACCTGGCAGCACCGCCTGGCCCTGAGGGATGCCCAGGGCGGCAGCGAGGGATGGGGATACTTGGGGGCAAAATCCTGGGGGACAAATCCCGGTGCTGGTCCCAGCTATGCGGGAGTGTATCCGGTGGCTAGTCCAAGCAGGAATGGGCTGGCCAAGAGCTGAGTCATCCCTCCAGCACGGAGGAGATCCTCCAAGGCCCCTCGGTTGCTGTTAAAAGGCAGTAGCAAGAGCAAGAGGCTGCGAAATGGCTCCGCCGAGAGCTCGGCTTCTTAGGCGGCCTCGGCCTCCGAGGAAGCGGGGATGCTCGGCTTGGAGCATGAATTTTGCAGACATCTGGAGCCTGTGGCTTATTTCTCAATGACTCCTTGGCCGTATTTCTCCTCCGTTTCGGAGATAAAGGCGGCGAGGGCGACCCCGTGGAGCGGGAGCCGTGGTGCTGGCCGCCCTCCAGCCAGCCCGGCCGGAGGAAACCGCGGCCCCGCTCTGTGCCGCCGCCAAAGCAAATAGAAATAGGGCGTTAAACAATGCCGGGCGCTAACCGGGGGAGATGTTGGCCGCCGGCGTCGCTGCTGCGGATGGGCTCCTCGTCTCCAGGAGAGTTTCCACTGGCATCTCTGCCTCCTCTCCCCCATGCCCAGCCAAAACCCTCCTGTCAGGCAGCCTGAAGGCTTCATCCATCCTCCTCCTCCTCCTCCTCTCCGATGCAGGGCCATCCTGCACGCCTTGGCGGTGCTGGGGCCAGGGCAGGGACTTGTTGGGTGTTGAGGGAGGTGGGAGGGATGAAGGGTGAGGAAGAGGAGATGCCCAGCTTGCAGCAGCCCTCTTGCTTTACCGTGGGCTTGCTGGAAGGATTTGGCTTAGTCATTCATCCCTTCCCTCGCTGGTAGGCTGAGCCACTGCTGAAAATATCCTGGAAGGCTCCCAAGCAGCACAGAAGGCAAGAAAATGAGAAACACATGAAGGAAGGGATGGGAAGGGAAGGGGAGCGGGTAGTGTTGGCGCCCAGAGGAGTGGGGCTTGGGACGGGTGGCCCTGGCCACCCTGGCAGTGCCTTTGGGGAGGGGGCTGCACCCTTGGTGGGTGCTGGGGTGATGCCGATGCTCCGCACTGGTGTCTGTCCCTGAGCAGCGGCCTTGGCAGGGCTGGGGACGCTGCCCTTCCCACGGGCGCTTCAGGGCGCTCTTGTCGGAAATTGCTCACCCCAACAAAATGCGTTCCCGGCAGCTCCACATCCTCCTGGCCTTCGGGAAGGGGCTGGCGCCCTGACCTTTGGGCCAGCACACGAGAAGCCCAGCGGCACTCCAGCCACTCACCCCGGGGCTTTTGCTGCGCTTTTAGCACTTTGCTTTGAGCACTTGCGGAGGCTCCCAAGGCATGAGCCTGGTGCCTTGCTGCGGGCTGTGTCTGTGTCCGCTAGGTTGGGATCGGCACAGTTTCTGTCGGCTGCTGCCATCTCGTGTTGCTCCATAAATCAATCCCCAGATGGGGCTGCCCACCGGCTTTGCCATGAGGTTATCTCCCCGCTGGCGCTGGGTTTGCTTTCCTGCCCACTCGGGGCTGAGCGTGCCAGGATTTGGGGCGAGGGGATGGGGCACACACGCTGGCCCCTTCCTTGCCCACTGCCTCTTCCAGCAGGTGGCCAAAACCATGTGAGCTGCAACCTGAGACCTGCCGATGCCCTTGGAGAAATTCCATTCCCATATGGTTACCGCTGTGGGACAGGAGGAAAGGCCCTGAGTGCCCCTGGGTGTCCCCTGCGTGTTTGCTGTCCGTCCCCCGGTGTTCAGAGCTGCAGCTCAGCATCTCGGGAGGGACCGCGCTGGGTCCCCATCACCCCTGGACTATGATATCCCCCCCATGCACCTCAGCCCTGCAGCATCCCTCCTGCCTTCCCGCAGCTGCCAGGGAAGGGTTTGGGATGCTGAGGGATACCTGGAGGAAGGGCTGCTGGTCATGGATGGGGAGGGCTGGGATCCCGCGCCCCTGCCGAGCCCCCCTAACCCCCCTCTCCCCTCTGCCCAGGTCTCTCCCGCAGTGCCAGCCTCTCCGAGAAGGAGCTGAAGGAGGCGAAGGCGCGGAGCCGGAGGATCGCGGCACAGCTCACCACGGCGCCTGGCCCCAGCTCCAAGGGTGTCCTGCTCTTCAACCGCCTCAAGCAGCGCATCGACGGGCTCGCCGGGGCCGGGCATGGCGGGGGGCCGCCGCTGAGCCCCACGCCCCGGCCTCGGCAAGCAGCCATGGAAGAGGGTGAGGGGCAGGAGACAAAGCCAGAGCCCAGCCAGCCCAGCACCCCAGAAGAGGAGCTGCAAGTGAACGCCTCCCCGTGCCAGGAGCCGCCTGCCGAAGCCCAGCAGGTCCCACTTAGCATCTACCTGAAGGAGAACATGGCATCAGCCGCCACCAACGGCGTTCAGGAGCAGGCTGTCGGCGGGTTGGAGAGTGGGGTGGGGGGGCTCAGGGATGTGGGAGCCCCGGCGGGGCCCAGCACGGTGGCTGTGGCCCTGCTGCAGAGCCCCGAGGAGGGGAAGAATGGCGAGGTACCCAGCGAGGTGCCCAGTGCACCAGCGGGGACGGCCACAGGGTCAGCATCCCCATCTGGCCGGCAGCAGAACGGGGCATGGGGCCGGCAGTACTACGAGGTCCATCTCACCCTGGCCAAGCCCAAGCCTGTGAAGAACCGGACGGCCAGACCCTTCGGCACCCAGGCATCCCCCGCCAGCAGCCAGCCCGCAGAGGCACCTCCCGCCACCGAGCTGCCCCCACCGCCCACCTACGCGGAGACCCTGAGCAGCCCCCCGCCGCTCACCCGTGTCCGCTCACCCCCCGCCTACTCAGCCCTGTACCCCCCCCGGGAGCAGAAGATGCTGCCAGGTCCCCCCCTGAGCTGTGGGATGAGCGGACCGAACCCCCTGCCCAAAACAGGGATCCTGGAGGAGTCGGCCGCCCGGAGAGCCGGCAAAAAGTCCATGTTCACCTTCGTCGAGAAGCCAAAGCTGGGCCCCAACCCCGATCTGCTGGACCTGGTCCAGAGCGTGGACAGCAGGAAGAAGCAGAAGGAGCAGGGGGAGCCCGGTGCTGAGGATGAGCCCTTCGCCCTTGGGGCTGAAGCCGCCAACTTTGTCCCCAGCAGCGTGGCCAGGGGCGGGCAGCACCTCCCGCCGGCCAATGATGCCCCGGCGTGGTCCTCCTGCCTCAAGTCCCCCACCATCCAGCCCAAGCCGAAGCCACAGCCCAGCCACAACCTCAGCGAAGCGAGAGGGAAGGGGGCTGAGCTCTTCGCCCGCCGGCAGTCCAGGATGGAGAAGTTCATCATCGAGGCTCCCTCCCAGCCCAAGCTGCTGCGGTCCCCATCACCCACCATGTCCCTGCCTCCTTCCTGGAAGTATGATGCCAATGCTTGCCTGTCACCCATGGTCTCCAGACACTCCTCCAAGAGTCCCTCCAGGCCCTCCAAAACCCCTCCAGCGTCTCTCTATGGCGGCAATCTGATGGAGAATGAGGTGTCCCAGAAGGAGCTAGAGATCTCCAAGCACCAGCCCTACCAGCTCCAGTCTTCACTCTTCATCCTCTCCCCATCCAAGGGGCCAGCGAGGTCCATGCCCCAGGAGGTGCCTCCACCCAGACCCTCTCTTCCTGACGCCTACCCCTACGCCCAGCAAACCTCCTGCCCAACCTCTCCATTGCCTCCTTCCCCTGTTTGGCATCCCCCCACCGCACCCAGCGCCAGCCAGACCACCTCCAGCCCCTTCCCCAGTGCTACCAGGGCTCAGCCCCTGACTCACGGCAGCTGTGCTGGTCCCGGAGCCCCGACCGAGGTGCTGCTGGCCTCTCCGTGCCGCCTGCTGCCACCCCGAGCAAAGGGGGGCTTCCAGGCACCCCGGCCCTCCTACTCCACCAGGAACGCCGGCATCGAGCCGCAGGTGTGGAAACCTTCTTTTTACTACAAGTAGCGATGGCAGAGAGAAAAACACGGGGGTTTTAGGCTTCCCTCCGCTGGCTGAGTCCTCCCTAACTGCTCACGGGTGTGCCAAAAGCCAAACCAGCTGCAGAAAAGGAGGGAAAAAAGAAAAGGAAATAGAAAAAAGAAGTAGCTGTGAGGCTGCAGTGCCAGGACCATGGGTGAGACAGGCACTGCCGAACCCCCGGTGTAATGGGAGCCGAGGGGTCCCAGGGAAGTGGCAAGATTCGGGGGCAAAGAGCCCGCGGGATCCCAAAGAGCCATCGGCAGCCTGCCCGTCCCACGGGATTGCCGGCACTTTCTCTCTTCTCTCACTTGGAAACTGTATGGAGCATTGCATCTCTGGCTCTGTCCTTTCCTCGCCAACTGCCTTTCCAGCTCTCGTAGCCGGCAGCTGCCGGCGCTGCTCGCTCACCCCCAGCCCCTCTGTCCTGCCGGCTCCTATCGGCCTCCTACCAAAGCCAACCCGGAGGGGACACGCTGCCTTCTGCCTCACTGTGCCTGCTCCTGTCTCTTTTGCTGCTCCTTCAGGATCTATCCTCGTTTGCTTCCATGCTGTGGAGGAGAGCCCCGTCCCTGGGAGAACGGCGGAGCTCCCCAGTGCTGGGGACACCGCAGGGTCCCTGTCCCTCCCCACGCTCGGTGCTGGAGCTGGGGCCGGGCAGCGCTGCTGGGCATGGCCGGGAGCGAGGGATGTGCCGGGCAAGGGCAGGGCCATCGCGGCGACGCTCAGCTCCGTGCTCGTGGTCCAGCCGTGCCTCTGCCTGTCCCTTGCTCCCGCAGCTCTCCCCATGGTAACGAGTTGCCTTTCAACTGTGCTTTTATTTTTTCTGTGTTTTCCTTTTTTTTCCCTCTTTCTGAATACACTCTCTGCGCTGTCAGACCTGGCTCTTCTCTTTCCTGCCGGCTGGGGAGCAGCCGCCGGGCGATGGACCCCCCTGGGCGGCGCAGGGGATCTCTGCATCACCCAGAGGGAGGCTTTAGGAAGCTGCAGGTAGTGAGAGGTCCTGGGTCCTATTTTGGGCAAGGATAATTTATTGCAGGCTCAGCCTGCCCCAACCTCTTTGGCTGGTGAGGGGGTGTGGAGGCACATGCATTTTTGGGGAGCCCTTGCAGGGGGTGCAATGCACGAGGATGCATCCCCAGTTCTAGCAGGGCTGAGCCAGCACAGAGCTCGCCCTGGCACCAATCCTGCCCCTGTCCCTCTGCTCTGCCCCCTTCATCCCTCTGAGTGGTGCTGGCACTAACCTGCTCTCTGTCCCCCTCCAGGAAAGGCGCCTGTCCCTCCCTGCCTCGCCCACCTGGACGCCCCGGCTGGTGCGGTGCCCGGGCAGCCTGGATGGCTGGGCCAGCCCGGCCTCAGTGCCCGAGCTGGATGAGGGACCCCCCACATCTCCTCTGTGGAGCGAGAGGTCCCTGTCCCCTCTGCGGCAGGACGCCGACCCCCGGGCCAGCCGGCAGATGCAAGCACGGCTCGCCAGGAACATCATCAACGCTGCCCGGAGGAAGAGCTCCTCTCCCAAAGCCATGGGGCCGGAGGGTTCCCAGCCCTTCACCCCCATCCCCACCGGTCCCCCCAGCCTGCCGCAGTCCCCCCGGCCGGCACGACTGGAGAGGTCCAGAGCCCCGGCACCGCAGGCTGCCAGCAGCGTGCTGGGCAGCCTGGGCAGCCCCTTGCCCACCCACAAAAGCCCCCTGCGATCGCCCCGGGCAGATGGTCCCCAATTTTGTGTGTCCCCTGGGATGCCCCGAGCTGCCTGGGCAGAGGGTCACCGGCTCCTGCTGCCACCCGGTGTGTCCTGCCCTGTCCCCAGGCTGTCCCCCAACCCCAAGAGCCCCTTGCCATCCCCCGTGGTGGGCGGGCGGTCCTCGGCCAAGTGTTGCACCTCCCGGTCCCCGACGGACTCGGACGTCTCCCTCGACTCCGAAGACTCGGGGGCCAAGAGCCCGGGCATCCACAGCTTCAACCTCTGCCCGCGGGGCTGGACCAGCAGCCTGCGCCTGAAGCCAGGGGGGCTGCCCTCGGGGGCCCCCTGCACCTCCTAGATGACCCAGCCCTGGCCAGGCCACCCTCTCCCTGGTCCCACCAGCCTGGGCGAGGCCACCTGCTGTCCCCCCACCATGAACACCCCAACCCTCGGGGCTGAGGTCCCCAAAAACTGTCATCCCCGCTCCCCCACAGCATTGCCGTGGCCCCTCGGCGTGCCGGTGGGGTCAGGTGCTGCCCGCCTGCCCGCCATCCCATGGCCCTGCTCTATTTTTACCATCCTTAACCTTTCAGGGCAGGACTGCATGGTCAGCAGGCAGAGCGGGCAGCGGGGGGGAGCCAGCCCCCGGCACGGCCCCCTCCCTCCGCAGCACTGCGGCATGGAGCCGGGATGGGGACAGGCTCAGTGGTCCTCTGCGAGCCCCCTGTCCCCAGTGCTGGGGTGTCACAGACCCCAGCACCCCGCAGTGCTGCTCTCCTGGGGGGGCACGGCCGGTGCTGCTGCCCGCGGGGTCAGGGAGTGCCAGGCACGGATAGTGCCAAGTGGGTGCCACCGCCAGGGCACCTTCTCCCAGCCTCTAGATCTGGCTGGTTTCAACTGAAACCAGATTTTGAGGAGGAAAAGTTAATTTTTCATTCCAGCCCCAAGCCCCTCCCAGTTCTTTATTGCTGCCTTTTTTTACTTTTGACCCTTTCTCGAAGAAATTCCCCCAGATCCTTCCCCGGTGACCAAAAATATCTGAAGTTATTTATTGCCACATCAAGGGGACCGTTTACAGGTGTCCTCCTGCCCTGCCCAGGCGACGAGGGACAGCCCCATTCTGTACCCTGTCAGTGTCCTCATCCCTGTCCCCACCCCTGAGGGATGGAGGGACACAGGGGGGCGGGTGGGTGCTGTGGCAGCCAGGGTGGTGGGAGGAGGTGAGGGGCTGGCGGGGGGGGGCAAAGGAAGGGGTGCAGGTTGCAGAGGGTTTGAAGGAGGTGTGGTGCAGGAGGTGGTGCTGAAAGTGTCTTGGGGACGAGCCGGTGTCCCCACAGGGAGGCCGGCAAGGGGCTGGGGGGTGGGCAGAAGCCCCCCCAGGGCTGAGGTGTCAGAGGGAGGCTCAGGAGGGGGGGTGATGTGGAGAGGAGGGCATCAGGGTGGACACAGTTACGTGACAGAGCCTGGGGAGAGCAGTGGGTGCCTAGGAGGGCTATGGGTCCCCAAAGCACTTGTCCCCACCCAGGGGTGAGCAGGAGCTGGCTGGGTGCCAGGAGATGCTACGGCAGTGACCGCAGCCGCCCACCCGGGGGACACAGCACCGAGAAAGGAGGATGTGTTCGGGCTGTCGGGGGTTCTGGCACGTTCCCCATTCAGGGAGCCCCTGTCACCCCTTCCCTTTCCCCAGGACACGCTGTCACAGCCAGCCCATCCCTGCTCCGGGGTCCCCCCCCCCGCAGCCTGCCCTTCCCGGGACACAGCCCCCCCTCGCCGCACCAGCCACCACGACCCGCCTTCGCCACACGGTTGTGTACCCAGCTCAGAAATAAACTGCCGCTATCCCACCCGGCCTGGCCTGCCTGCCTGCGATCTGCCCCCGAGCTGGCCTGGGCACACATGGCACACGGCCACCTCCTGCTGCTGCTGCACGGCCACCACCCCAGTCCCCAAGGGTCACCCCTGCTCCATCCTGGGGTGATGGTATCCTAGTCCCCAAGGGTCAGCCCTGCTCCGTGCTGGGGTGACAGTGTCCTGGTCCCCAAGGGTCGCCCCTGCTCCATGCTGGGGTGACGGTGTCCTGGTCCCCAAGGGTTGCCCCTGCTCCGCCCCCTTTCTCAGCCAGAAATAACTGCTGTCCCGCTGCCGGACCTTGGCATCTGGGTTGGAGCCCAGCACGGGTCGGGGCGAGCGGCAGGGAGCCTGGGGGTGCTGCAGAGGGCCAGCCGGGGCCACCAAGCACTGGTGGCCACAGCTTGGCTGCTTGGCTTCAGCCTCATCCCCAACGCAGCAGGAGAGAATCTTCGGTCCCCAGCGTCTGGGGCATCCCCTGGCCAGGTAGGGGAGGTGAGGTGCCACGCTAGGGGCAGAGGGTGGGTGCACGGGGCTTGGGGACGTCCCAGCCTTGGCAGTGGGGACATTGCCACTGTGGGGGACAGGGTATGGTCTCCCCAGAGGGGTTGAGGGAAGGATGGGGTGCAGGGCCCATGCTTGCCTTGCAGATGGTTAATGTTGAACTCGGAGCTGGCAGGGAGCCGAGTGCCAGGCAGCCACGGCTGTGGCCCTGCGGGGACCCCCTGCCCTCTGGGGCTCTTAGGAGAAGCCAGACAGTGTCAGCCGGAGCTGAGGGATGCCAGATGTGCCAAACAGGGCCAAGCCACCGCCCCGCTCCTTGCACCCGCTGAACCGAACACCCTGGCCGTGCTGGAGGGGGCTGCTGCGGGTGGGCAGCTGGGGAGCTCCAACCAGGTCTGGCCTCCAGCCTTCTCCCTGCAAAGAAGCAACCCAGCCCCGCGGCCCCACGCCCCATCTTGCTGCCGGCCAGGCTCACTGGGTCCCCAACAGGGTCAGGGCTGTGGCTCCCACACCCTTGGGGCCAGTGGCTGAAAATAGCTGTGCTGAGGCAGAGGTGCTGGCGGGGTGAGCCAGAGCTCTTGCTTGCCCAGCAGGCTGCGGGCAGTGGGTGCTGCTCTGGGGGTCTCAGGACACAAGGACACCAGCTCGCTGCTGGCAAGGACAGAACTGGGGACATTCTCTGCCTTAAAGAAAAGCAGAGAGGAAAGACGACAAGCAGGGGCTTTGGACATTTCCCTACATCTGTTGAAGGGAATGGAGAGTAGCGTGGGGATGACGCTGGCCAGGGGAGGTATTCACGGATGCTGCTGTCTGGGGGAGATGCTCAGCTGAAGCCTGGCCTCTCCCCATGGCACGCCCGGGGCTGATGCATCCCCATGCTTGGTGTCATCCTGGGGCTGCCTCTCTCTTCCAGCTGGGCAGGATCCATCCCCCTCCAGTGGAGCTGCCGCAGGAGCGTGGCAGCAAGTGATGACCATCATGAAACCGGGCCCTGAAGATGGTAAGGGGGGGGCAGGGGTGCCACTGGTCCCAGGGCAGAGATGGCTTCCCTGCCTAGGGGCCAGACCCAATGCTGGTTGAAGCCACTGACCCTGCTCCACAGGGCCTCCGTGCCTGCTTTCTTGGTCCCCTCTTGCACTACAGCCCCAAGGGGCGGCAATTGCGTGTTGAAGGCTGAAGGGGTCCATGCACAGGGGCAGAAGAGGCTGTCTGAGCCTCTGGAGCTGAGCTAACTCCCCAACAATTCCCCCCATCAAGGAAATGCCAGTCCCTGGTGCAGCTCCTGGCACGGGCGCGTGGGCTGAGCTGCACAGCAGGGACCCCGACGAGGGGACACAGGGGTCCCCAGTGCTGCAGCAGCCTCAGCTGTGGCTGTGCTCTCCCCCAGCCTCCCCAGCACCCCAGCTGGACCTGGGCAAGAAGGTGAGCACACCGCAGGACCTGATGATTGAGGAGCTCTCCCTGCGGAACAACCGCGGCTCCCAGCTCTTCCAGCAGCGCCAGAAGCGGATGCAGCGCTTCGTCTTTGAGCATCCTGGCACCTACAGGGAGGTGGGTCTGCGGCGCATCCCCCAGCTCCAGGTGGAACAGCCCTGCCCTGGCTCTCACAGCCTTTGCAGGGAAGTGATTCCTTGTAGGGCTGGGGGTGTCTCAGCAGGGTGGCCATGCTCAGCCACCCGCTCTGCCAAGATGAAGGGAGAGCAGAGGTGGCCTGGTGGGCCGGGAAGGGAGATGAGCAATCATTGGGTTCAGCATCCACCAAAGAGCAAGGGTGCCTGTTCCCCTCTGCACCCACTAACTCCTCTCCTTGCCTCCTGCAGCTCCCAGGGCAGAGGGCGGGCGGCTCACACCACACCGAGAAAGGTGACCTGGATGGGACAGCAAACGAGTGGATGGTGAGTAGGTGGAGGAAGCTCCAAGGTGCTTTCGACAGCCTCCTGAGTACCAACGGGGCCAGGGGCAGGTGCCCCCACCTTGCTGACTGTCCCCTCTACAGGCAGGGGAGGACGCTGGGGGCCAGCAGAGTTACCACTCAGAGCTCCATGTGGCGGCAGTGCCCCAGGGTGCCCCCCCTGAAGTGCCCAAGAAGACAGAGAAAGTCTTGCAGATGAGCAAAGTCCTCAACCCTGATGCTCTGGCCCCAGGTAAATGCCACCTATGCCCCAAAGCTGACACTGTTGTAATCGTAGCAATGTGGGGCTGAAGGCACAGCAAGCTGCTGCCTGCTCCCCGCAACCCTCCCCCCCGAGTTTTTATATATATCAATATATAACATGTATTTATGTCATATATATGGAATCCTGCCCCCACCAGCAGGTCCTCTGTGGCCGTGTGAAGCAGGGCTGTTCCCAGCCCCCTTGCCCCTGCTGCGGATGTTGCCCCAGCCCGGCTGCGCAGCAGCCCACGTCATGTGTCCCCCATGCAGGGTACTCAGGCCCCCTCAAAGAAGTCCCCCCAGAGAAGTTCAATGTCACCGCCATCCCCAAGGGCTACCGCTCCCCATGGCAGGAGCTCCTCGGTGACAAGGACAACACTGTGCATGGCGAGAACCAGCCGCCTGTGAGACCATCTCCATGGGACTTCACGAGCTTCAACAGGTAATGCTGGCCTAGAGGCACCACCAGCCTGTCCATCCCTAGGCCAAGCCCTTCGGCCTCAAGAAGCACCCACCACCCTGCCAGGGAAAGGCAATGGTCCGTGCCCTCCTTACACACCAGAGGGGAGCAGCAAGGTTGCCCTTTTCCTGCTCAGGAGCTGCTCGGTGGCTCCTCTGCAAATGTCCCTGCCCCAGCAGCTCCCCAGATCTCATCTCAGCTCTACCATGGGTCTTGCACAGCCTGAAGCAGCTCGGTCTCATGGTGTAACCTCAGGGATGCTGGCTGAAATTTGGGAGGGCTAATCCTCATGCACGTGGTCCTAGAGAAGGAATTGCTGCTGTTCCCAGCCAGGCTCAGTTCTGGGCTGGGTGGAGGAAGGGCACAGACACTGCCAAGTCTCTCTCCTAATTTCTTTAAGGTATCCAAGCAGCTGCTGGAAGTGGTGGGGGTATAAGGTTAATCTTTCCACAAGGTGCTAAGAGGTCACCAGATTCCTTCCAAACACCTGCTTGAGACTGAAGTCTCCAGGCCTGTTTCTGGTGGCAAGCTCCAGGCCCTGCACCTCCTGTGCACCTCCAAATTACACCGGGGGCAGGGCTGGGAGCAGAGACCACGGAGGAAAATCTCCACTCTGGAAAGGGGTTTGGCAGGGATTCAGGAGATGGAGATCTGGTGGTAGCAAAGCACCAGCAGCCCAAGGTAGAGTAATAAGAACTGAACTTTTAAGCTGAACATCAACCTGGGGAATCTGCAAACCGAGGTCCTGGCTCTCCTCCTCACTGAAAGCCTTTTTCACAAGGATGAAAGTCCATTAGCCTTGGTGGCCTGGCCAAAGTCACCTTCCAGTAGGCAAGCTCCCACTAGAGCTCTCTCAGGGACACAGCACTGCTCCCCATCAGACCATCATCTGCCATGGTGCTGGGTCTCCGCAAATGGCAGCTTTCCTGAGCCTGCCCCAGGGCTGGATTCTAGCCACAGGGAGGTGGCTGCTGCACTTTGAACGCTTGGCAGAAGGGGCTGCGGGGAACTATGACCCCTCTGCGTGGGCACCACATCCCAAAGGGCAGAGATCAGCCCCGCTGCCACCATCCCTTTGCTGCTCTCCTCTCCCTCAAGCCCTGGAGCTTTGCCATGGGGCCTGGCGAGGAGCACAGCACAGCTGCCCCCGTTTCCCCTTCCACACCAGTGGAAGCGTGGCAGCACACTGGTTTGCAGTGGAGTGGAGCCAAGGTTAACAGAAGGGACAAGAATCAATGGGCAAGTGTAGAGAAGCAAAGGGGCTGCGTTAGCTACTCCCCCAGGGTCTCCTCTCGTTACTCAGCCATCTTGAGCTTTCCTGGAGCAGTAACATCCGAGGAGGGGCCGTAGGGGGAGAACAAGAAGCTGCTGCAGACACTTGGCTCTTTTCGTTCAGCATTAACCATGTTTCTGCCTCCGTATTTATTTATGGACAGGGACTGAAGCAAGGGCATGTTTCTGAATAATGATTTACCCCGTACCATTTCTCCCCTCTCACACGCTGCCTTTCTATTTAAAGTCTTGAACTGTTATTCAATACAGATGGATGCTAATTTAACACCAAACCTCTCGCCACCTCCTCTAATGCTTCACTGAGGCATGAAGATTCAGAGAGCCAATCTGCTTTTAACTGGGCTTTTCATGATCTTCCAAGCTGTTGGCTTTTAAATCACTTCTCAGTTCATCAAATGCCAAACTGCAGAAAAACAAGCTTTTTGGAACAAAGATAGAGAGAAGCCAGTGGTCTTGCCTAAAGCCAGGTGACTCCCAGCACAGCTCACATGGGTCACAGGGCAAGGGTAAATTCACCATCTCAACAGCAACTGCCTTAAAGCAGAGTGATTTATTCCCAGCTTCAAATGTTCAGGCTGTGATGCAAAGATCTTCGGCCGCCTTGCTAAGGTGTGCTGCCTTAAGAGAGTGAAACCCAAGCTTCGAAAAGGACTGTCTTTTTGCAAAAGGGAAAAAGTCTCGGAACAAACTTCTCTCATTTACCTTCCCCCCGCTCCCACCTTATTTCTCCTTAGGACACTGTTGCAAAACAGTGCCACGTTACTCATGTTCGAGCAGCGCTTCCCAAAGCAAACATTCCCAGCTATGCCTCATCGAAAGCTCAGCCTCCATGTGCTGCTCCAAAACCAACATTCTTGGCTTTCTGGGGGCTGGCAATCTCTTCCCCGGCCCCCTTCCACTTTTCTCCAGAAAGGGATGACAGCTCTTGCCCCCGCGCTGCTCCTCCTGTTAGTCATAGTTCAAGAGTAGTCGTCCCAAAAGGCAGGCTGGAGCCTGGGCCAAGAGAAAGACATTTGCCTGCACATGTGCTAGAGCAATCAGGAGGCAGCACTATCAGCCCTGCCCTCTGCAGAACACATCAGCAGCGGACTAGCCACTTTCTAAAGACCAGGGGGTTTGTCACCATCACCTGCTCTCTTAACCTAACCCCTTTCACACGCAAAACATCTCTACTGCTGTTGGCAGAGCCCATCAAGAGACTACGGTAGGAACATGCTTCCTCCCTCCCCTGCATGGCTGGGGACGCTCAGGCACCAAAGCCCGCTCTCCAGGCCTGCCAAAGCTTGACTTGAGGTTGGCTCTGTACAAGAGAAGCACCTCACTGGGCTAGCAGAGACTCTAACGGCATCCTGGGGAGGAAGAGGAGGGTTGTCATGTGCTACAGGCACCGCTAGGTTGCTGCTGGGCTCAGAGTTAGGAAATCCAGCCCCGCTTTTTCCATCACTGTTACGACACGCACAGCCTCTCCTCGTGACCTGCTAAATCTGCTTTGTCTCGTGCCGCAGGACTCCCACCCCGTTTGACAGAGCACTGGTCAGCAACCTGTTCTCTGTGCCTGCCACCGAGCTGGATAACCTGAGCGTCCTGGAGGTGATTTCCCACCGACCCAACTTCAACAGAGTGCCACAAGGTTGGGTGCGGATCCTACCAGAGAGTGACGAGCTGTAGTACGCGCGCTCCCTTCCCCATCGCCATGGATGCTTTTATCGCTAGACTCGAACACTCTTCGCACGGTAGGGGAGAGAGCAGTAAGTATTCTTCGTGAAAGCTAAGCTAGCGGTCTCAGGTTGTCGTCTTCTTCAACGGGATTTGAACAAGCTCAAGTCTGGGACCATTTTGAATTCCCCTCGTACCAGTCATTGTCACAAGGGCGTTTAGTGCTAAGCCAGCCAGCCAAGTTCTCATCGTTAATGCAAGCAGATGCCCCTAAGCTCCTGCACAAGACATCCCACGGAGCCTGTCCTCTTCCCTGTCTCATGGAAAACGGCAGGACCACCAGCTGTGACACACCAAACTGTCTCGCTGATTCTTCGCTGACATACAAGACCTGCTCTGACAGCTGGTGCCTTTGCAGAGAAATTCCATCTTTGGGACAACTCTACGTCTGTCATCCTGGTCAGAACAGCGAGAGGAGGCGACAACTGAAGAACACCAGCAAAACAAGTTATCAGAGGCACTGGCATGTTAAAAGCCATTACCTTGGGCTTGGCTGGACAACAAAAACAAATGAGGAACTGGGGACCTGCCTGTTTATCAACACATGCACAGCGCAGCCAGGATAGACGGGAGGGGAACACTGGGAGTGGGAAACCGGCACCCATTTTCCACAAGCTGCTGGCTAGCACCTGGCAGCTGTTATTTTCCCCTTCCTACTGCTAGTTGCATGCCTCGCTTAAACATCTAAGCCCTTTGACTGACTTAACGCCAGATTTGCTTCATGCACAATTGCACCAGTCTGAAAGATACTGCCAGGGCATTCTGGCAACTTCAGCATCAGCGGGAAGGAAAGGCAGCGCAGCCATGACTCCAGGGCAGCACGGGCTTCTCCGTGAACCCAATCATCAGCAGCGAGGATTCAACTACACAAATATTTTCAGCAGTGACACACAGCAGGACACACAGCTAACGACGTCTATAGGACAGTCATTGGGACATCTGGAAAACCCTGCTAACCGCAAACAACATAACACAGGCTTTCTGCAATTGCTTTTGTCAGGTTCTTAACGTCACCCTTATTTAATCCTGCAAAAGCAGGAGCATCAGGATAAAAGTTTCTTTTCCCACCACCATGGTTAAACCCAGCAACTGAATTTTGTGGTAGAAGTGCAGTTAGCAGCTGCCTCACCTGTGAAGCGTATTTGTAACGCTGCACAGACAGACGCGCAGAGTAAATCCCACACAGGGATTCCACGGCCACACCACTCAGGCAGGAAGTTTCCATTTCTCTGTTCTTCCCACACAAGCAGGAGGGGACAAGCAAATGGAAAGAAAAAAGGTCTGTTCCTTAAATGTTAACAATTTATGATGCTCAACTGCTGTCCTGTTCCAAACCCATCTCCTTCCTCTTTGTCCATCAGCTGAAGAACCCGTGTACGCCTGGGGACCTGGCTGGAAATAATAAATAAATTGCAATAATGTAAAGTATGCTTACATTCGAGATCTGTCTGCACAGCACTCACAGGCCCCGACTGCAGAGAGTCAGAGCTAGAGAAGTGCCAAACGCCACAGCCCTCCCCAATCCACCAGCGGGACTCTGCCCGTCCTCCAACACTGCCCTGGGATGGCTCTTACCCAACAAAACTTAATTACCTACACCCAAAGCCCAGCGCTTTCTCCAGAGAAAGCCAAGCTGCCTGAAGCCATGCCCCTGCTGCCACACGTGCTACGTCACCTCCCACAGCCCGGCAGGGCTGGCAGCATCAGTGGGACACCGTGGCACGGTACAGGACAGCATGCAGAACTAAAGACGGACCCGCCACCATTGCCCATGCTGCATCTTGGCTTTGGCAGCAGCCAAATAAAAAAAAAATAAAAATTTCAAAGCCCTCCAGGAAGCAGGGTCTAAGGAAAGTGTTGAAAAATTCAAATATTTAATGTATTTTTTTTTAAACAAGCAAATGAAGTTTCATAACAGGTCCCATCATGTTCTGCTTAACAGATATGTCCACAGATCCATTACGAGAAAGCAGCTGACACACAGATAAACTTAAAATCCTCCAGCCATGTGTACACACACCATATTTAACGGCAGGCCCCACACAGGAGGACCCAGTTGCTCCTGGACACTGGAAAGCCCTAATCATGCTCCCAGCATACCCAGGACAAACTCCCCCGGCAGCTGTCAGCAGCACAGGCCCAGCCTCTGGGGGCCACCGCGGGGGCCTTCCCCAGGCTAAAGCAGGCAACTCCTAACCTGTCACCCCACGTCATGCCTGCACTACCCAGCGGCTTGCTCAGGACATGCAGGATTAGAAGTGAAGCATCAAAAAAGGTTTTGTTTTTTTTTTTTTTAAAGCAAGAAAGGAAAAAGGAGGGAAGAAAATTCTGTGGCAATAGTAAGGCAAAGCCATGGGTTTGGCACATCTGATAAACTTGTTTTTCAGCTCTTATTCAGTCCTGGTTTAATACTTCATTAGAATAATAATAAGTCATTAGTTACCTGACAGAGAAGAGTCTCTGGTTTCTTTTCAATAGTCCAATAGTGCTGAGACTAAGGATATCAAATGGGCTTGAAAAGGGTTTGATTTTGTTTTTCCAGGAGTTTATTTCAAAAGTGTGCAAACGGGATACACGGATAGCACTATAATTCTGGTACACCTGATCCACAGAACCCCGACAGCCCTTCTGTCTGCCCCCCCCCCCCCCCGCCCCCCAACACTAACTGAAAGATCTGGGATGTATCAACAATCCAATTAGCTAGCGGAGACACGGAGCTCAGCCTGCCCAGCGTCTGCAAGCAGGGAAATAAGGCTTCTCTAGCTCACCCACAGCTCAACATATGGCGCTACCATGGTAACTAGAAAATAGCATTTACTTAAACGATGAGGGTGGCACAACGTGCTAGGGGCTGCTGTGCTTTCCCGCGTGGGCACCCATCCTCTGGGGATCTTGAGATGGGTAGTGAATGGGACCTGGGGCTCTCATGAAGGGAGGCGGGGGCCCCATGGCGTGGAACATGTGTGGTCCAAAACCTGCAGAAACAAAGGTGTCAGCTTCAGACAAAGCAATGGCACCACCAGTGCAGATGCACTACTGCTTGGAACTACCGACGGAAAACAGCTGGATTACAGCTGTGCCTTAGAAAGGTGCCCATCTCCCACGATTCCTCAAATCCCCAAACTCCTTCCCCTCTTTCCAGTACAACGGGGGGCAATCCTTACCCAACACACAGCCTTACCCACAGATAAAAGCTGGCAGGGGACTGGACAGCTGTCTGCAACACCAATCTAAACGCTTCCTACTCAACCACGGAGCAAAGCAAAACATATCCACCAGAGTCTGACATCCCATAAAAAGAGGGTCTCCAGATAGATATAAACACACAGCCAAACACAGGCTGGCATCCAACCAGCTGCAGAATTACCCTTTGAAGTTCAGGTCAATGTGGCATTTACACAGCCAGCAAAAGCACTGAGTAGGCCTCAGTACCAGTAACAGGGATCTCTGACGTGCCTGAGAATTTGCAAGTGAATACATACCACGACAGGCAGCTCAGTGTAATTAAACTGTGCTGACAGCTCATTTTAGGTCATCGGTTTACACTGTATGATCAGGGATGAGGAAAATCAACTCGGGGCATGCATCAGCACAGCGGAGCAAGGAGGACTAGATCATCTAACACCAAGTCAGACATCCCTGCTTGAAGGGGAAACACAAGTACCTGGAGGTGGTGGTGGAGCAATGCCAGGAGGAGGTGGCAAGGCAATGTTAACCACGGCTGGAGGGCCACTTGGAGGTAGGTTGAAGTAATTTGCAGAAGCCTCCTCTTCTGCAGCAGGAGGAGGGGGGAGAGCTGCAGAAAAAGTACACGGTGGTTATGGAAAAATCTCTCGGTCAAGATACACAGAGGTATCTGCCTTCGGAGAGGAGGCACAATCAGTTCTTCCACAAGGGCAAACTGCTGCTGCTACTGCACATCTGAACTGGAGCAAGAAGCTGGACCACACTGAAACTCCAGAACAGTCACCATTTTTCTTCACCCAAAACCAGCTTTGTTTCTTCCATCATACAACACTCAGTGGATTAGGAAAACATTAACCAAGCCTTGAAAAGCATGTGTTGCCAGTATCTCAGAACTAAGTAACTTGAATTCTGCTTTAACTTTTCACTCATCACATAAAGAACTCTCTTTTCATCAGGAATTTGCTGCTAAACAAAGCTGCCTTCCATCCTAGTTGGATCAGCTACAAACCTACAGTAACTGCGTGCTCTGGCCTCTGCCGTCCTGACCTCGTTACTGCTCTCGAAGGTCTAACACCAGCAGGTCAGCATGAAGTGTTTGAGAGGCAAAAACAACTCCCTTACCTCCAGGAAGTCCTGGAACTGGCTCCAGCTTTATCCCTGATTCTGTAGTACCTTCCTTGTCCTTTTCTTTACCTCTTGCTGCCTGGGACCTAAAAACCAGACAAAAGTTCAAGGAGAAGAATGAGAAAAAGCAGGATAAGCAGATATTCACACCACAATAGTTTCACATTATCAAACCCAGATCCATTGCTTCAGGCCAAAGATGAAAAATTCACAGAACATCAGAAACAGCCGGTACAAAGCGTGCCAACAGTGTTTATAGGAGATGGATTAGAAGCAAAACTACGAAACTCATCCATACCCCTCACCCAGGAAATCCTTTACACATTCATGCAATTTGTGTAACCTCCAACCCAGATTCCACTGCTGAAAGAAAACCAAACAGCGAGAGGATCCCAGCTATTTACCAAATCAGTATCTACTCCAACTTAATACCCAATCCTGCTCATCAAGACTGCACAAACCAAGTGAAGAACCTTGCGGCAGTATCCACAAGGCTTCTTCCTCCCACACTCACCTTCCCCATTTGACATTGAGCCTGCGACCATTGACAATGAGTTTGTTGAAGGATTTCTCAGCAGCCACTTCCGCAGCTTGCCGGGTGGCAAACTGGATGAAAGCACACTGCTGCCTCTGCACTACAGTTATTGTCCGGATCTCCCCAAACTGGTAGAAGTGATTTCTGTGGGGGGAAAAAAAAGTAATTATGATGAAACCCCACTCCTCCTAGCCACAGGGTACACAGGATCTCATTACGTGCTGAAACAGATATGCTCAGATCCTTTCTTTTCTTCATGACCAGCTCAGATTAACCATTAGAAATCAAGTCTCTTGTCCTGCTGCACAATTATGGAGCAAAAAGCCCTCTGCAGCAGCTTTTCTCAGCAGCTAGCTAGAGAGAGGGTATGGGACTTTCTTGTAACAAGTGTAACATGGTATCCCCAACAGCTCAGAAGGATGACTCATCTTTAAAGAGAGAAATTTTAATCAAAGCATTTGAAATGTGCTTGTTTATCTGTTCTCCTACAAGCTGGCACTGCTCTCCAACAAGCTGGCACTCCTCTGCACTTGCCCATCAACCAGTTCTCCATTAAGGAAAACCAAAACCAGATTTTTCTTCCTTGCAAGAGAGATTTCCTCACTTGAAGACGAGCAGTAATCAAAGCATCAAATAAAAGACAAGGGCAATACAAATTCACCAACACACCTGAGATCCGATTCAGTGATAGTATCTCCAAGCCCTCCAACATACAGTGTAGTAATAGTCTTGTCATCAGGGGGGTCTAGACGAGGCATGGTTGATGCTCGTTTCAGAAGTTTATCAGCCACAGGATCGTTAATTCCATAGTAACGATCTTTGATGTTCTGATCAGCCAGAGGATCATCTGGATCTGTAGGTTTCTCATGTCTAAGGTTCAGAAAACAAAGCATTTCATGTCACAGGTGGATCAGATGAAAATGACTATAGCTGCTACCTTCCCTTCTAAACGCCCCCGGTCACTTTTATGCTTAACCCTGGTCACATAAATACACCAAAATGGAACAAAAAGCCCTAAGAACTTAAAATTGCAGCCAGGACTGCCTCGATTTTTGAATGAATGGCACTTCTGACAGCTCAGCATTCAACACTACAAAATACAAGAGCTGGATTTCAAATGGCCTCTTGTTTAAACACAAAAATGTCTGATTAAGGGGACTGACGCCTCGAAGGGAAAAAATGAACTACGCAAGAGAAGAGCTGCAGTCACTGCTTTGGCAAAACACTACAAGACCACGCAGCCAACTCCTCACTAGCGAACTTGCCACAACAAAGATCCATTCACAGGCACTGCGTGCCAACTGAATGCAAGTTTCGCACTGACCCCAACCACAGCGTTGCGTCTCCTGTCCCCTGCAGCATTTCCTGTTCTTCAAACCTTACAGGGAGCCGTATCTGAACGTGGCGAATGGATTAGTGGTTTAAACTGTCTTTGTACCTGTAGGGACACTCTTCTCCTCTCTTGCATTCTCCTTTTACCCAGAAGGAGCAGATGTGAGGACGATTTCGTTTATAGTAAGGAGTGGTCCGAGCCAGCTTTAGCAGCATGTCGCTGGTAGAAGTAGCTTTTCCTAGCGCACCGACTGGTCTAGTGCCATCGGAATTGGATATCTAAACAGTAGTTAAGACACAAATAATTGTGTATATATCACTGTTGAAAACTAATGCACGGTATCAGAGCAAGAAAATGGTTTTAAGATGAACTAGGTCATTCCTCCCCTTTCCTCCCCTGTACGCATCCACACACACAGAGCGTGGTTACAACCACACGTCCTTACCTCTCGCTCCATATTCTGCGTGTAGTACTCTTTGTTAACGTCAGACTTCGGCATTTCATCCTTAAGGGAGAGTCCTGCATCCCTGACTTGAATAGGCAAACCTTGAATGAAACAAAACAAAAAACCCAACAAATCAATATGAAGCAGAAGTTGAAAGAGCAGAAATAGTTATTGCAACCTTTGTTAGCCAGAGATAACTCATCTACTACTCAGGTATTCCATGCTGCCCCTGAACCTCAGCAGAGATGTGATCATCAAGATGACTCCTTCTCAAAGACTGTCCAGAGATGCCAATTACATGCACACATTTAAAGACATTTCACCGACTTTCATTTCAGAGGCAAGCAGACCAGCTTCTTCTCTCAGTTTACTTTTTCTGGTACATACCATATTCCAGGTCAAGCAGACAGGTTTGACAGACGTTCTTCAGCTTGCTGCACGTCTGGCATACTTCTGTTTTCTTGAAACGCATACGAACACCAGGGCACCAGCGGAACACTGTGAAAGGCCTGGCACAAATCTGAAAGACAGAAAGTCAGCACTTGTATCACTATCACACAGCAATCAAGCTACCATTCTGGTTCTTGCGTGGAAACCTAAAGTCCAAACACAACTTATCTCTTTAAACTGTAAATACAACTTCTTAATTTCAGTGCTAAGATTCAGACCTCAAGAAATATTATCGACAGGAGAAAGGTTTAGGAAGGTTTTTTCTTGTTGTTTTTTTGATTTATTACAATAACCCAAATGCTGAAAGCAGATCTACTCGAAGAGAAAAGAAATTCTCCCTCCTTCCAGGAGGTGTCAGTAAAGAGCTATTAGAGATAAAAGAAGACTCCTGACCTCTATCTTACAGAGTGGAATGATGCATCTGCTTCTGCTACACATAGGGTTTGAGGAAGGGAAGCAAGATTCCACCACGCACCTTCTCCCTACCTCAGATGACAACTGATAAAAGGGGCAAAGAGCCTCTCGCGTTTCCCTCAGTCGAGACAACACTAAATATTTTTTGCTTTCAGAAATAAACATGGCTTATTGCTTATACAGCCAACAAAAATCACCACCTTGCCAGGAATAACATACTCATAGCAAAACCTAAACTCCATTTATTTATGTACTGCCTACGAGTAAAAACAAACGTGGAAGAGAAAATATGATATCATTTTCAATGCTGAAATACCATCAAATATAGTACAATATTAGTAAAACCGAATTCTGATAAACATGAGCAAATCCTAAGCCTGCCTGAACAGCCTTCAATAATTTTACTACTTTAAGAGTAACTGACTTTGTTTAACAAAGCCCACAGTAGAGTGATCTAAAAATGTATGCAGTTACATAAATATTTTAAGTTAACCCAGATAAGCAATTTTCTGAAACCAACAGGATTTTTTTTTTTAACATTAAAATTTAATATTCCTAGATGTGTGCCAATTCAGGTCTTTGTTCTTCAAAAGAAAACAAACGTACCTTGCATTCTTTTCCATATTTTTCTTTAGTCTGAAATATAATAAAAAATGATAAAAGAAAATATGAAATATCATTAATTCAACATAAAACACGAAACATACAATTGATGTCATAGCACAGCATTTTTTTTCCAATTATGCTCCATTTAGACTCACCCACCCCTATGTTCTGGGCTTACATCTTGGCAGGTCAACAGGGCAAAAAAAATCCTAAAAAGCTCTCAATCCATTTTTGTTTTAGAAACAGTCATTAAAATGTATTATACGCCCTACCTCATGTACCAATGAAAGGTGAGAATGAAACAGAACATTAATTTTCAGCCAAGATGATACCGTTACATGAAATAAGTACAGGAAAATATGCAGTTTTTGAAATATCACCTATACCGTCAGTACAGTTATGTTTCACAAAAATGTCTTAATCTCCCCAGCAAACTTGGTGGAATGGAAACTTGAGGGAAAGACACCACAAACGTAGGTTCATACGCAACCGGGCTGAGCGCAGAGAAAATCAGCATAAATGGACTGACTCATCCTGCACAGAGGAAACCCAGGTAAACAAACCAGGATTTAAACCACCGTCAGGAAGCCTTCATCAGATGGTTTTAACTTATTTTCACAGGTGCGTATCCTGCACGCTTTAGAAATTGTGTTAAGCTATTTAATATTTCAGCAGCTGTTTCCCTGTTCTCCATGTCACACAATTTATCAGTACCAAAACTTTGTTTTCTAGTATTTCCTGCACTCCAGGCATCAGACTCACCTTGCTCTCCTTTTTTGACTGATTTAGTCTTAAATCACATACCTAATGCCATGACATCACATACCGACAATGGCCAGAACCAAATCCTGTTGGGCAGAACCAACTAATTAGGAGTGCACACACACCTCAGCATCTACTCCTGTAGCCAGGCTAATTTTAATTCCCGAAACCCAGCAGTTTTAGGGCCAGCACAGAGGAAAGGACCGTGCAGTCAAACAGGCACCTACCATTCGAATATATGGGTTTTCTCCAAGACATGTCTGGCACAGAATAGGGAAGTCCTGAAACAAGCAAGGAGAAAGAAAATCAGGAATTTGCAACAAACTCTCTCATCACAACAGCGTTCAAATCATGCTCTGAACCAATGCTACTGAGCTAATCAGACCATTTGAAAGACATAAAAAGTCTCATTCAAAGAGTCACTGGGAGACCTACAAGCCATGACCCAAGGCCCATATTATGAAAGAACCACGACCTGCTAACTGGTCCGGTTTGAAATAAAACTTACCTAGAGACACAAAAAGCTTATTCTTGAGATCACAACTCTTCGGCGACCCGACTGTAGCAGGTGACACCACCTCCAATCCCCTCGGCGCCGACCATCTGCAGTGTGCCCACCCGGGAAAGGCCTCAGCCCGAAAGAGCGCGGCCAGGGGCACAGGAGGGGCCCGGGTCAGCCCCTCCCCGGCTGCCGTGGGGCCTCCCCAGCTCCCAGACGCCCAAGACCCGGCAGAGAGGCGGGGGGGGCTGCCCGGAGCGCCGCACTCCAGTCTCCAGCCTGAGCTGCCCGTGAGGAGGGCCCGGGTTCCCGCGGCAGCCCCTTCCCGGACCCGGGGAGGGATCCCCGCACTGCCCGTCGCCCAGCCCGTCGCCCAGCCCTCACCCTACGGCCTTCTGCCCCCACCCGCCCCCTCACGGCAGCGGGGGGCCCTACTGGCCAAGGCCCGCCCCGCCCCGCCTTCCCCCTCGTCGCCCCTCGGCCTCACCGCATCCTCCCAGTTCTGCCGGTTGTATGTATTGGAGCCCAGCGATGTCGACATGGCGGCGAGTCCCACTCCCCTCCGCTCCCCTCGGCCGCCGGAAGCCCCCGCGCCGCTGCGCTCCACCTCAGTCCCGGCGGGCGGCAGGAGCCGGAAGTGACGCCACTTCCTCTAGCGACGTGCCCGGGAGGGGATGAGCGAGGCGAGGCGGTGAGGGTAACAGCGCGTCGCGGGGGCGGAGGGCGCTCTAGGCACGGCGAACCATAGAGTGCAGTCTAGGGGCGGGAATGGGCGCGGTAGGGGGCGCGGCGGCCAAGACCACGGGGTGGGGTGGAGCGGGGACGAGACCATTGAGAAAATGCGGGGGGTGGTATTGTAGAGTTTTTTTCTTCAAAATTATTATTTTCTAAAAATAAAGCACAAAGAATCCGAGAGCCACGTTTGCTTTATTGAAGGTCACTACACGACGTCAAAGCAGTAAGGCAACAGTCACCTGCGGGGAAGGGTCGAGGCAGAGGGGCGAACGCCCAGGGACCGGGGAGGGAGGCAGGGACAGGCCGACGCTTTCCTATCGCCTACAGGCACCTACTGGGAAGGGGGAAACAAAATAAACCTCACCGAGCTAATCAGACCGCTCAGAATATCATAAACCCATGCACCTTTGTGTTGTCAGCGAGAAAGGGAGGTTGGGTGAGCCCAGCGCTGGGGGTCAGCGGCTAGAGGTGGCTCCCTGGCTGGGAGGCTCCGTCCCACACAAGCGTAGCGGCCATTTTGGCTACTGAAGAGGAGATGCCACGGCCAAAGGTTAAGCGTTTGGTATCTGGATGGGCGAAGCCACAGCGGGTGCTAGCAACCGGAGGTGCACGCCGAGCCCTGAACTCCTGCCACACGCCCATGCATAACTGGCGTCAAGGTGTGAGGGCAATGCCTCGCCGCCCCGAGCCCCGCGGCGCCCTCCCGTGCAGAGCGCTTGCAGCTCCGGGCTGGCAGAAGCATGGCGCAAGGGTCGCGAGCAACACGGCCGCGTCTGGCCCGTAGTGGAGCCCTTCCCAGAAATGTTTAACAGAGGTCAGCGCCTGAACTGGGAACGCTTGGCAGGGAGAGTGATCTCGCCCGCTTGCACTAAGCTGTGCAGTTACTGGTAATTCAGTATCCCGGATACGCTGCTCTTAATTACTGGTTTTAGCTTGGGCTACAGCCAAATTACACCCCAGATAAATTACCTTATGGTATGGTGTATGCTAGGTAATGTATAACTGTCCTTCCACCTTTAAACCTCCCTCCCACCCACCCTAACTGGAAAAATGTATGAACTCAAACTGTGGTTTTATATATACCAGGCCTAATTCTAACTCTCCAGGTTTCATACTCTGATCGCTTCCCCTATTAACACACATTAATTGATCTGAAGACTGCCAAGCAGCCTCTCCGGAGCACCCCTGCCTCAGTCAAGAGCCGTACCAGAACCTGAATTCCCACCTCGTAGCACACCACGCCACCACAGCCACCTGCAACACAGCGGGCTCGGTTGCCAGTCAAATCCAAGAACACTACAGTACACTACATTTTGAGTTTCAAGGCAAACTGATCATTCCCTTTGTGAAAACAGATCTGTCACCTTGGCTAAGCAAGCTACATATGCCAGAGTGGTAGGGTTGGATGTCTCAATCCCCCACAGCTGAGATATCCTACGAGGTAGCAGAAAATAAAAAAAAAAGTATCGTGCTGATGCCAATAGCTTGCCAATAACACAGCAGACATGGCCACCTCTTAAAATGTTTGTTCAGGAAGGGTATAGCTCTGTGTGAAGGAGAATTTGTTCACTATTGAGGATGTAACATCAGGTTTGTGGGCTGACATGAAGAAAAAAAAACAATATGGGTTCTTTTCTGTTGATAAAGCCAAATTTAGCCAGGTGCAGTGCAAATCTAGAGAGAGCGAGATCTTCCTCTGTGCTGAAACACGTGCTGCAAGTTAAACTAGCCTGTGGCGGTGTGGGGGAGTGGAGCGGTAGTTAGTGGGCACTACGACAAGAGGAGAACAAACCATCCCAAACCACGGCACCCTCAGCCACCTCCTCGCGGCCCGGCTGGGGCCCGTGGCACACACCCACACATCACAAAGGAGCTCTCGCAGAACGCTTCAACCCAGTGCTTTCTTTACTGTGACAGCCCATCCTGCGGCCAGCCGTCGGGGCGCAAGCGTTGGGAGCGTTTATGGGAGCACTGGACCGAGGCTGAGCTCCACGTGATGGGTGAGCCAGACAACCCCAGAGGTATGATCACCTTCCTCACTGGGCCGGATTATACCGGTGAGGATTTTAAAGTCGTGCTTCATCTTGAAACTCACGGTCACTTCACCCTCTTCTTTCTGCGGGGTGACCTTGATGAAAACTCCTACCTTATTGGCTTTTCTGAAGGCAATAATGCTGCAAGGCAGAAAACAAAAGAATGCTGGGTCAGCCAAGTTCTCAAACAATTGTTCTGAGAGATTTATTCTGACACCACATAAGAGGGATGTTCAGTTCATGGCCCGTGGGTTGACTATGCCCTGCTAGAACAGCTGCCCTGTTGCTGGAAGCAACTCTTGTCGTATGCCCTGCTGTGTAATTGTCACCACTACCGTGAACCCCCTTTGCTTGCAAAGGAAAGGATTACACAGAGTATTCCTGGAGAGAATTAGTACCACCACCTATAACTCAACTGCTGTAACAGCACACCTGGCCTCAAAGGAAACAAATGTCTCCTGAATAGTCCAAACCACAAGCAGAAAGATTTGCATTGCTGATCTGACTCCCCCAAAAAACCACCACGCCCCCACAAGAAAACCTGAAAAAAAAAAACCCCAAACCATGCTGAAAACAGAGAGAAAAGTGAGTTACTTGGTTGAAGTGCCAAGATTTTAAGGGAGAGGATCCCCACAGGACAGACAACACTCACTCAGGGTCATCCTGGAAGTCTTGAGGCTCTGCCAGTTCATCATATTCTGCCGCAGCATCTTTGCCGGCCAGAATAAGCTCCTTGGGAGGAACTGCCACCTGAAACAGAACACGAAGAGAAGCAGCCTTTCAGCACTGATCACCACCTACGCTGCAAGCTGGAGAGAGCCCTCCCCTTCCGAGGGTTGCTTTACTACAGTTTAACAGAAGCGTGATTCATCCTCCACTTTCCTCCACTCTGGTACCAGCTGGTTACCACTCTACCAGTGAAATTCTGGATCTCAAAGAATAGACACAATTTCAAAATACTTTATGAGCTGATGTTTACATTGGTGACATTAAGCTCCAAGACGGAAAATGCAACACACTCAGGGATAGAAGGAGATATGGGAAGTGTGACCTGTGGAAGGATAGATGGGAGTGGAAAGCCTTAGAAGAGGCCTGGGCTCACACAGCAGTAGGGTACAATACCTTGGCGGTGCTGTTGATGTTGTCAGGGTCTCCCTCCTCACACTCCAGCAGTGTGACGTGTGTGATGTTCTCCACTGGATTGGTCAGAGTCAGGAGGACTTGGCTCTCCTGGGAAGATTCAGGAAGCACAGTGCAAGAAGCAATTACTCTAAAATTCATTACTATGTTAGCACCTCCATCTTCTGTGACTGATCAACACCTTTAAAAAAATCGTATCATATATCCACCCCACCAAGGGATGGATAGTGAACACCCCCAGACCATAAGAAAGGTGTCAATGCCACGCAGCACTCTTTCTTAATGTAAGAAATACGTGTCTTTGGAATCTAGCCCAGATCTCAACTCCACACCTTTTATTCTTCAGATATTGGCGTATGCTTGTGATGCCAGATGTCACGCTGCACGGTAATTTACTCCTGCAGAGTGACAAGTACATGCAGTGTTATTCTGACCACGCCCTTAAACCCTGCACCCTCTCTAAACAGAGTGAGCAAAGCCCTCGGGGAACAATCACCACAGCATGTCATCTTCCAAAAAGATCCCACATCCGCACCTCCCGGCTGTGTCTCACCCCAAGACATTTCTGGAAAAAACTACTGACCTTCATGTAGCGCAGGTTGGGAATAGACATGATTCTCACTTCAGGCATATAGTTACTACAAGAAGAACAAAGCAAATGACCATGATGAACCATGTAGCTGTCAACAACCCACCTCTTGAAGTACAGGGATGTATTCACAGACATCCATCTAACTCATTCAATGCTATTAGAGCTTAGCTTACATTTAAAAAAGAAAAAAAAAAAAAAGAGGTGCCCTTTTGCTATTTAAGCCTAATCCTGCAAACTCCTGCTGCCATGTGGGGCTGGCACAGCATGCAGTGCCTTTTTCAAACTGCTAAAATCTTCAGCAAATGTTTTAGTAGATCAGGAAGCAAACCTATTACAGATAAGGTAAATATATTTTAAAAGGTGAACACACCATCCTAAGAGAGGACACAGCCATACAAGAGGTCAAATCAAGAGTACAAAAGAAATGAAAATAGAAGGCATTAACTAAGTATTGATAGACATCGTTCTCCCCGATCCCCGTATCTTACTTACACAGCAACCAGCTGGATCTTGAATTTGATAGATGTCGGATTGAATTCTGGTTTGCTCAGGTTATGTTCACATAGCTAGACACAAAGATATTTTAGTCAACACCAACAGACAGCATCCAGTCACACACCGAAGAATCAGAGCTGCAAGCACAGTGCCGCTAGCCACATTACCGGCCTCTAGCACAGTGCACGCACAAAATACCTCAGAGCCAGAGCTGTGTCAGGTTACTGATACTCCAAAAATGTCATATCCAGCCCTATCAGTGCAATCTCAAATATGAGATTTGGAACTAGGCTTAAAAACGCTTGGACACTCACTGACTGCAGCAGGAAGAAGGCCTGCAGGCCCAAACAGCTGGAACTCAAGACTGATCTTCTCATAAGCTGCTCTTCAAACACAGGCTCAGCCCAACACTACTTATTTCTGAGGAAGTATTTTGCATTTGCAAGGCATTTTGCATCTTAAATACTTGCAAGAATATTGCTCTATTACTCTGGGAACTAGAAAAATATCACTGTTCCACTGAGAAAGCAAACAGCTTTTTAAAGACCATGTAGTAAGCCAACAGCAAAACTTGGATTTAATTCCTGCCCATCTTCACTTCCCAGCTCTCTGTTTTTCTTGTCTGAAGTATCCTCTTTCTGCCTTCACTCTAAGGCCTTCAGTATTCTGCACTGCCTCTCACTAATGTTTCCTGACTTGATTGTTGCTCTCAGTAATAGCAGATATTTTTTCATTCTGACTGTATTGGCAGCCTTCTATGATTCCTCGGCTAGGCAGGGCACACAGACCCTTATGCAAACCCACCTTTGGATCTTTATACATCTTTGACAATGTTGTCTCCCTTTCACAATCTTCATCACGTCACAGATGCCTCCCTCATCTTCTAGTGCTGTTACCAGTAATTTGGTTGAGAACTTTCTTTTAAGAAGAAATACACAGCCCATTTCCCACAATCCAAGTTCTGAGAGCCTACAAAAAGCGCTTTTTTGTATTTAATTACCTACCCGACAGCGCAGCGAACGTTTGATCAGGAGGTGCTTATGACGTGGGTAGAGCTGGGAAGCACAGATCGGCTGGAAGTCAGGCTGCAGCAGACGCTGACGCAGAGTCGTCACTGGGTGCACACCAGAAAGCAAGACCAAATTAACGTCTGTCTCAGGCACTGAAACTCAAGCTAGACTGTACATATGCACTGGCCTAAGAGCAAGCATGCCACGCGCTGTGGGCAGACATGCTACAATCTCTAAGGACCTTCATTTCACCTGCACCCAGAAGCCACTGGCAAGTACCACTGTTTCTAGCAGCAAATCAGTGGAAGGTAAGAGCTGTAGAAAGGGCTGCCCTGACTGGGTACAATAACACTAGAGCAACACCAGTGCCAAGCCCAGGAGAAACAAGGGACCCTGATCTCTATTCAAAGCTCAGCTGGGGTGGAAACAGAATTTTGTAATCATCTAGAAAATAAATTCTTTCCCCTCCATGGGCAAATCTGTTTTCACAGCTTTATTACCCTCACAGCTGGGTGCTGCACAAGTACAATATGCAGCTTCTCAGCAAGGAGTTTGCGTAACTCAGACTCACGCATAGAATTAGTGACTACATAGTTCCCAAGGCAAGGAACTCCAGCAGCCAAACTTCCCGTAGGTTTCTCCCAAAACAGGCTCCTCACTGTTCCCAGTGTCTAACAGGCAGTGAGCCACCTGGCAGCCTTTCCCTCACTGCGGGGAACTATGAAAATTGTCTTCTTTACCAGCATCATACTCTCACAATGCTGACAGTCTCATGAGAAAAGAGGACCAAGATGATCTACCCCTTTCCATAAACCTTTCATGAATTAATTAATATTGGCAGCCTTTGTAGACCTGCAGGACTACTGCGAACATCTGTCCTACTTACAGCCACCTCAGCGGGAATCCACATCGCTTCCTGTACCTGCTGCTTTATCCCATTCGCTCCCAAGTTTTGTTGACCAATTTAGAGTATTTGCTGATTAAATCATGAGCCAGCTAAATAACTGGCAAGCATACACAAGCTGTTCCAAGCTGATGTCGAAGTAATGCGCAATTGTCACTTAACAGGTCAGTTAACGTTCCAACTCCCCAGTAGCTCAGCTACTTCCTTATTTCCTGCTATTACTTGAAAAAGGACATCAGCTCTTTTCTCCATCCAAAAGTTGACACTTTCACACACAGAGAAATTAAGGTCAGCAAGAAAATGAAACAACTGTTAAGAGGCCTGACGTATTTGGCTCTGAGCTTTCCATATACGATATGAAGCTGAGGCTGCATTCAAAGTTACCATTTAAAAAGTCACAAATTTCCCACCATTTCAATCCCAGAGTAAAAATCACTAAAATTTTGTGGCACTAGGAACTCCACAGGCAAGTTTCGAGGCACTGCCCATGTTATAAAGTGTAAGGGCAGGAAGTGACAGAATATTAAGGTGGTACCTTCTGTCAGATTGATTGGTCTTGTGTAGTAATCCTCAGGAAGAGGTTCCACTTCTTCCACTGCATCAGCTGGCTCAATCTTGATCTCCTTTTGGTCCTCTCCTTCCTTCAGCCTGAAGCAAAGTGAGGGACACCTTGGTCATAAAATACAGCATGCGTGCCCTGGCAGAGAGCAACAGCAGTAACTGCATTATAACACAGAAGGCAGCGAGAGCTGAGGTTGCAAGACAACAGCAACTGCACAAGGACATGAGCAGTCACTTGTTTCTGTTAGGAGAAAGCAAAACATCTGGAGCTGCTGCACAAAGATGCCTGAGGATTTGACATCTAACAGTCCAAAGAAGAAAGCTTCTTTCACTGCTATCTGCTAATACGTTCATCATCTTTCTGAAGTTGCTTTACTGTTCTGTATGAGGCTGCCTACACCTCCTTATCCTTCCCACAAAGGTAACCCCAACCCTGAGACTCACGAGAGTCCAGCGAGGGCACTGATCGGTGCTCCGGGCCTCTGGCGTTGAAGCCTGGTTCCTAAGCCATATTTGTCCTACAAGAAAAAAAGGAACTGTCAGCTTCAGGTCTGCTTCCTGCCAGGACAAAAAGACCTCCTGCAAACTCATCCTTTGAGCTGCATGACAAGCACAGGGAGACAAGCAAAGGAAAGCAAAAAGGGAAAGGTATTCAACGCTTCCCAAGATTTATTTTTTTTCTGCTCAAACTGTTAGTAAGGAGAAAACAATTACCACTGCACTGCAGGTGGGGACAGACAGATGTGGCTACTGCTTATAAAGCTTTTGCTCTTTCCATAAATCACCAGCCTGCACTACTGACACATTTTTCCCTTGATCTTCTCTTCAGAGCAACTGCATGTCAAGTAGCGGAGAATGAGAGCTCAAGTGCCAAAAAAACTGGGTCAACATGGGTATGCATCCATCTGAGATGCTCTGTAGCACTACTAGAAGCAGCTGGAAGGTTCAACCTACAATGAGCCTCGTTACCTACAGGTCTCTCTTGCCAGGCACCATCAGTTAGAAGGAACAGCTGAGCTACTCTACTCCCCAGCTTTCTACAGCTGAACTGTAGGCAGCTACAGAACTGGAGGCAGAAATCAGTTCCTTCTGGGCAGGACTGAAAAACCTGAATTCTCACCAGACAAGAAATCTGAGTATCAGCCTACACTAGTGATTTTTCAAGGATCAGAAGATTAATGTCAGCACTCTTTGCCTCAGGCAGACAGCTGCGTCTCAGCCAAGCTTCGTGAAGGACTGCTTTTCAAGTGTGTGTTACCCAAAGACACTGCCCTGTTGGTAAACTAACAAAAAATAATTTTTCTTTTGTAACAAATGTTATCCTCTAACTAGTTAGCCTTCACGTGCATTTGTTCTAGGCACATCCAACTCAGAGGCCTTGGGGCAAGATGAAGAGCAGGATCTGTTACTGCCCTTCAGTTGGTACCATGAGAGCTTTAACACCAGCAGAAACTGTGAAAAGACTTACCACTACGTGTATAGTGTGTTGCTGTGGAGAGCCCCCAAAATAGCAGCAGGTAGCAACGGAGACAAAAAATGCAGCCATAAGACAGAAGCAAGGGCACAGAGCAAGCACAGTTAATTGAGAAGTAGCAAGCATATGCAGAGTCACCCAGCTAAACAAAGTAAGCATTTACCTGCCAGTTACAATAATCAAGTCATTCAGGCCACAACCAAGTCTTAAGGTTAATTTCAGTTGAGACTTCATGCAGAAAAGTGCCAGACAATCCTGATCGAATTGTTGCTGAGCTGTGGTATGCAACTGTCCTGAGAAAGAGCTACCACTGGTTTCGTGCCTGCAGTTGCACTGCATTTCACTGCTGGATAACATAATCCTTTGCATGGCAAGTATAAACCCTTCTGGCATGTTCAGAGAGGACTATGAGAGAGAAGGGCAATGCCATACACAATCATGAGTGTAAAACTACTTGTCCCCAAAGAAACCCATGTGCCCTAGCACATTTTCTTCACGTTGTTCTCTAGAAAAAAAGCTGAGCAGCCCTACAGTGCTACCAACTATGATTTTCCAAGCTGAGGTGGTTGTGCATCACTTTTCCTGCTCCGAGAGCACCGTACCCCCAGCTCACCGAAAAGGCCAGGGGCATGTAGTTTCGGCGCCGCACCAGCTTCTTCCGGTCCCGCTCAATCTTCTCTTTCTGAGCCAGCTGCTGGTAGTACTCAACCAGTTTGTTAATCTGCGGGGATGAAAACAGATACCCAGTGAAAGGGGATCAATTGCCAGATCAGCTGCTATTTGCCTGTGAACAAGGTGGGGTTCCTACTACTTGTTTCACTCTGTTCCTAGTACTAGCTGTGTTTTGAAGGATATTGAAAGAAACCCGCATATCTTAACATGTCTTAACCCGCACCATGGGTGACAAACTGGCCCTCCTTTGGGAATGACACCTACCGGAGAGCAGCGTCCAATTCTCACTGTGCAGTTTGGCAACTGAGACTTTGTTCACGCATTTGCCATGACTGGACAGAGTAATGTCATGTGGCCAAAACCAAGCAATTTGGATTAGCAGAGCAAACAGCAGCTTTTCCCCCGCCCTCTCAGGGCTGATCACATTTAGCGTAGAGCCCTAACTGGTGACAGGGAAGGGTAGTAAAAGTGCAGTTCCGTTTTCCAAATCCTAGGTACAGTCTCGATCGGAAAACAGCTATTTTTTGACATATATATGCAACATATTCATTGGTGTTGTTTTAATAGCACTATTAGACATGATGTTTTCAACTGAGTTTCTTCTGAAAAGGAGATTTTATACTGCGGTATCCACAGGAGAACCTCTAAAGGCCTTCCTTCCATTGAATTCAGTCAAGGTGGAGATTAGGAAACGGAACTGGTATCTGAAGGATTATATAGATGCAGAAAAAGGGATTGAGAGGGCCTGGTGTCCCTAGCAGCTCTTTTTAGCTGGTATGTCTCAGCCTAAGCATGGCCTTCCCCCTCACTCACCCTCTGTGTGTGGGGATTCTCCGGCTCCTGCCAGCCACCACTAGCTGCATGAGAAAGAGAAAAAACAAAGTCCTCAGGAGAAGATTTCCAGACTGCACACAGAAATCACATGTAATGCCCAACTATCTCGGTCTTACTCATGAAATATGGCATTCCCTATTTTTGCTACACTTACTGTTGCAATTCTTTAAGTTCACACCTACGTAAATATACCCCTCTGAAACTTTTTCACAGGCAGGTTTGGGCTGAAGGAGCTTCACCATCTTTTATACTGCATTTTTAAAAAACTGCTGTTTGAGAGAGTCAGGACAGCACCCAGGAGTCACTTTAGCAGCAGGTACATCAGTTCACAAGAACAGTCTCTTATTACTGGCTGCCCATGTCCCTGCATCTTCAGCTCCCAGTCTTCATTCACATCAACACGGGAAGTCAGAGGATCTGCTTGGTCTACTCAGCCCCATTTCTGGAGCCCGACAGGTATTTTCTGCATATCTTACACACTAAGAAAGAGATGAAACCTTTGTTCTGGTGCTGTCATGAAGAGAAAAACCAAGTACAAACACTGACTAGCAATTCTGGAATAAGCCTAAGTGAACAAAAGGGACAGAAAATAAATTAGATGTTTATGCTGTCAGACTGAACGGCTTTAAAGTCTCTGAAGGTACACAAACAAGATCTCAGCTGTGGGGAGAGCACACCAACAGAAAAAAGCCCTCGTTTGACAGCTTTCTCCCTAGTGAGGTAACACGAGCGTGGAAGTAGGTCACACATTCCACTAACTCATCTCAGCTCTTCAGCTGAGACTTCAGCAACAAACCTTTTTCCTGTGAATTTCCAACTGTGACTCAAAACCTGGACAGATATTATGTGTATCATATGGCCAGAAACTAATTGGATTATCTGTTACCTTCAGAACACATGCTGGGCTCCTGCTGTTGCTCAGTTTTCTGTCTTTGACTGTCACTTACCAACAGATTTGTCTGCCATGCCCACATCCCGGGAAGTCCAGCGGCAAAATCCACAGGCCAAGTAATACGCTTTCTTCATGGTAGTCTTGGCCGGGTCATCAGGGAGCGGAGCAGGAATGCTCGTGGCGCGGGTGGAAAGGGTGTGCATGCAGCAGGGGCAGTCAAAGCAGTTAGCACACCTGAAAAGACGAAGGCCTATAAGCCAGTGCTCTGACAAGGATCCCAGGCCGAGGAAAATGCTCTCAACAAGCAAGTCAAGATTAAACCAACCAACCTTTTCACTTTATGCAACAGCGTTAGGGAAAAAGGGCAGCAGAGCCATCAACAGAAACAGGAAGGGTTCAGAGTCAACATAAGAATGGCGGCGGTGAGAAATACTGGGAGATACTAAAAACCCCTTTGTATTATGAGAGCAGGTCATCAAAAAAACTAGAACATGAAGAGCACGTGATACCTCACGGAAAGACACTCATTCCCCCAAAACTGACTAAAAGGTAACAAGAAGAGATGTCATTTTTGAAGAGAGTTTGATACGTGTGATCGGGTGTTGATTAAATAAAATAGTGAGTCTTGATGAAAAAAATGCCAAAGCGACCTTACCTGTTCTTTTTCAGCTTGGCTTCAGCCGAAGGCATGTTTTCCAGGCAGCTGGGGCAGTAGTGAGAGTCCACCTGATGAATGAGACGGTCACATCACACTTCCTGGCACGCATTTGTCTAGACAGCATGCTTGCAGCAGCCTGAAACTCTGCCGTGCTATTTAACAAGGCTCTGCGTCTGGCAACGGACCGGTGAAGTCAGTGATGGCTGGAGACATGTTTTGGTATCTGAAATCTTAGCCCATCTCAGCCAAATTTTGATCTTTAATAACATAAGTCAGGAGGTTTCTTATGTCAGGATAGATTAAACTACTCTGCCTAGTAAATGGGAAAAGGACAACTGGGTATTTTGCAGTTACCAGAATTTAATTTTTCAGCTTTAACAGCAGGTTTTAACACACTGTTTTCCATTTATATCTACATTTATTCTGCCCTTGCACTGGTCAGAAATCCATGTGTTTCAGAAAATGCTTTGTATCTGTCTGCTGTCACAAACTAACTTCGCTAATTAAATCAACAGCAGCAAGAAGGGGGTCCCCTTCCTGAAGAGGAAAGCAAACTTATCGTTAAGCATGGAGAATTTGTGGCAGATGCAGCCTGGTGACAAATCTATTTTCTGCTCTTCAGAAGCTTTGACATTTGCGAAGAGATACCTCTTCTGAGGTCTGGGTTTCATGGTCATTCTTTCAGGGCTCTCCAAATCCACCGTAATATCTTAATTCACCTGGACTTCCACAAAATCAGTTTTCCCAATTTTATCACAACGACCTGGGAAGTCCCACGAATTGCCAGCCCCAGGACCAAGGCTTGCCCGCATTCTGCTCTGCACAAAAGCAGGGCTTGGCAGCCCCCCAGGTGCTGGCAGCCCATCGCCCTAAGGCTGGCCACCACCTTCAGCTTAAGGCTCCAGCCGTTCCTGGACAAGGAACAAACCCTCCGCAGGAGAAATCCCACTGTATAACGTGGGGAAAACGCTTGCCCAGGTGGAAATAAATTCACATCAAACGCTCCCAACCCCGACTTCGCTCTCGAAACAGCGTGGGGGTCGTTACTGCGACAGCCAGCGCTGCGAACGCCGCCACAGCCAGCAGATATCGGCAAGCCCCGGGGGCCGCCCGAGGGCGACTGTCCCCCTGTGAGACAGCCCCGGAACGGTGCGAGAGCTCCCGGCTCTGCTCGGCCTCCGCCCCAGGGCGGGCACCACGGAGGGGTGTGGGTCGGTGGGTATCCCTGCCCCTCCCCGGCGGGCCCGATGGGGATGTGTGCGCGGGAGGGGGTTCGTGCCGCCCCGGGGCGTCCCTGCTGCCCCGCCGGGCCCGTGCAGGAGCCGCTCCCGCCCCGCCGGGCCCAGGGAGGAAGCCGCCTCCCCTGGTACGCACGCCTCAGCCAATCACAGCCTGAACTCCGCCGAAGGACAGAGTGCGGAGCCAATCCCACACAAGGCACCGCCCCTTCCCTCATCCGCTGCCAATCACCCCGCTCCATGAAGGCACCGCTGCGCCCACCTCTTAGCCGCCCCACCAACCAATGGCATAGTAGACAACGAGTGAACGGCAGGAGAGCAGCCCAATCGTTGCGCGCAGAGAGAGCAACGTCCCGCCCCATCCCACCCGGGCTCCGGGCGCGGCGCGGCCGGGCCGCCGTTACCTCGTGCGAGACGCACTCCAGGGAGCGGAGCTCGCTGCAGTACCGGCAGAAGTACAGCTGCGACAGCGGCGCCCGCACCTCCTTCCTGCCGCGCACCAGGTACCGCACCCGCTCCGACTGCAGCAGCGACGCCATCTTGCCAGGAGGGCGGCTGCCGCCGCGCCGCCGCCGTCAGACGTCACCGCACGACGTCACCACGCCGCCCCGCCCACGTGACCCCCCGCGGGAGGGGACGGCGGCCGCTGGGTCCACCCCTCCACGCGTTTCGGGCCGCCGGTCCCCGCTTGGCCCGCGGGCTCCTACGTGCCCCGGGGGTGCGGAACCGGGATCCCGACGGAGCCGGGCTCCCAAAGAGAACCGGGCGCCCCCGTGCCGTGGGATCTGCACAGGCCCGACCCCAGCGCCCGTGGTGGCGGCGCGCCCCGGTACGCCCGCCCCCCGGCAGGGCCTGGCTCGGGGGAGTGCGCTACCCGCCGGCATCCGCCGCCGCTCGCCCTGGAAGCCCCGCGTCGGTTTTGTACCCGGGAGCGGCAGGCGGTGGCGGGGAGGCGGGTGCCCGTGCGCGGCTCCCGGGGCGTCGGGGAGCTCCCCCAGGCCAGGGCTGCCCGGGAGCACAGGGCAGGGGTTTCGGCCACCGGGAATCGGGCGGGCCTCCCCGGGAAGGGCGGGGGTGAGGGCAGCAGTGCCTGGGTCCCACTGCAGGGGACACCGGGCTTGTGTCCCAGCAGGAAAACCAGAGCATCCCGCCTCGCTGCCCAGGGCCGGCCGGGAGCTGCTGCTGGCTTCGCCCTTCAGCATCGCCGACGGAGCAGAATGTCCCAGCGGGCAGCGGAAACGCCGTTCCCAGCCGGGCCGAGCTCTGCCGCCTGCCTGGAGATGCTCCCTGCCCCTCAGCCCTGCCGGAGCCCCGCGCTGCGCTGGCTGGTGCCTCGCTGCTGGCGTTTTCCGGAGCCTCTCGGGGGGGTTTTGCTTTTCCCTCTTGCCTCGGCGGCAAGCGGGTGCATGCGAGCCCTGCTGCCGGTGAGGCGGGAGGGGAAGGGGACGGGGCAAAAGCCCTTTGTTAAGCTGCCACACTGTGAAATGTCCCCGCGGCACCTCCCTGGCACCTGAGACCTTGGGGTCTGGCTCCAGGTGGCCTCCCCCAGTGGGACCCTGTCCTGGGGGGGGATGAGCTGCGCGCTCTTGCTTTGTCCTGCTGTAGGAGGAGGGTCCTGCCCTGCCCTTCCCCTCCTCTCCCTGCCGCGGGCCGGGCGGGGCCAGGCTGAGGCTCCCTCCCCCGCCGGGGACCCTGCCGCTGCCGCTCCCCGGAGCCAGAGCCGGAGCCGGAGCCGGGCGCAGGTAGGGGGGCACGGGTGGGCAGGGCTGGCGGCTGCCGCCGCCCCTGCCCCGCAGCGGGGACTCGTGTCCCCGTCCTCGAGCTGCCGGAACCCGGGGCGGGACGGGACGGGCGGCTCAACCCCGTGCTCTCGGCCGTGTCACTCGGCGGCCGGACCCCCGGCCCAGCGGAGGGCAGCTGCGGTCGGAGGAAAGGAAGGCAGGGAGGAGCGGTGCCCGCTCCCCGGCCCCTGAGCCCCGAGCCCTGCTGCTAATTAAGCCATTAACTCCGTGATTCAGATGGAGGCACTGCGGGGGGGGGGGGGGGGCGGGCGGGGATGCGGGAGGTGCGAGGCTCCCCCGAAGCAAGGAGGGCTCTGGCCACCCTGGTCCCACCGTTTCCCCACCCAATGACCCACTCGTGAGTGACCAGCGGGACGCCTGGTTGCGGCTTTGCTTTGTCAGCTCCTTTAACAGCGGTAGCAATTAAGAGGGAAGTTTTTCCCCTGGGCTTTTATCTAGCTGCATCAAAGCACGCTATAAAGCCTGGGGCTTCTTGATGGAGCCTTTACCCTTTGCTCCCAAAGGAACCCAAGGCCAAGGCTGGATGTGACCGCAGGGCTGTTCCTGGAGAGGGCAGGGGTTGCTCAGGGCGTTGAGGGGGGTTCTGGCTATGAGAGGGACAGAGGAGGCTGCCCCATCACTCCTCTGCCTTTCCCTTGCAGGATGGACCTCCCTGGCCCCACAGGTCCTGCTGCCCTCCCCAAGCACATCCTGGACGTCTGGGTCATCGTCTTGATCATCCTGGCCACTATCCTCGTCATGACAGCCCTGGTGCTCTGCCCAGCCACTGCCGTCATCATCTACCGGGTACGGACTCACCCCACACGCAACGGCATCGTGTGAGGCTGTGGGAAAGGCGACAAAGGACGGCCGGCTTGCTGGACAGGGGGCCACAGCCATGGGACCCTGTGCTGGGGACCCCGCAGAGCCTGATGGGGCACTCTGAGACCTGGGGAGAGACGGGCAGGAGCCGGGGTGGGCCAGCATCTGGATGCCTGCCCCTGTACCTGGCTTTCGCCAGGTGAACCCACTGCCTCCTGTTTACCCACCGAGCTCATGGGAACCATCAGGAAGACGGAGGCCTGGAGGAGATGTCTGACTGTGGACGTGTCCAGCTGGAAACAACTCGCTCCCCTGAGGCAGGCAGGCTGGTCTCACCTTCGCTGGCGACCCTGTCTCCTCCCAGGCAGGCAGGAAGGCGTGGAAATGCCCAGCAAGGTTATTTCTTCTTTGAAGTCCCACCTGTCAGGGTGGTTGGGAAAGAAGGGTCAAAGCAAGGTGGATGCGGCTTCTGGTTGTTCATTCGGAGACTCAGCTAAAAGCATCGGTGACAGAGCCCGTCCTGGCTGCACAGCAGACGTGCAGCTGGCAGCATCCGCTTCTCCTCTACCAGATACCTGCTGAAATTGTAGGAAAACCCCATGGGGTGCTCGGTTCCTCTGGGTCTCGCAGGGCAGAGGAGCATGTGTAGCTCCTCCTCCCTGCATGCTGGCTGCGCTTGGTGCTCCTGCCGATGATGAGGGGCCCCCACCAATTACCTGGCACACTGTCCCCATTGGGGGGGTCTGTGCACCCCTTGCCTGGGCAGGCAAAGTGGGAGGAGCAGAGGAGCTTGTGCCCAGGCAGTGGCAAGGGACCATGTAAGCTCTTACATTGCCCCTTGCTATGAAATAAAGACTTTATTTTACACGAGTGTGTCATGCGGCTCTGTCCATACCACGGATGGTGTCTGGGTGGCCATGTGCAGGATCTGAGAGACTTTGCAGCCTCTCCAGAAACCCTCCCTGCACCGACCTCCTGCGTGACTCGAGGTCCCTGGGATCCTTGCCTGGACTTTGAGCCCAGCGAGCGCAGCCCCACGGGAGGCACACTGCCGGCCCGGCCCCGCGCTCTGGGGGTGCAAACATGAATCTGGCTGCGACAGCGGCAGTGGGTGGGAAGGATCCCCAGGGACTTTCTGGCAGCAGTGGTGGCTGATTTTCTCTCGCTGGGGCAACTGGCATCGCTCCCCCCTGCCAGCCTCACGCTGGGTTCTGGCATGTGGCAGGAATCTGTGGGCCAACACGGTGTCCTGGTGACTCACGGCAAGAAAGGTCACGAATAATGAGATGAATCAGTCTGGGATGTGGGGAAATGCTACGGTGATGCTGGTGGGAATTGTCTAAATCCTCTTTTACCAGCTGGAAAGAGCAGCCAGCCCCACGGTGTTGGAAACCTTGCATCCCACCCCCATGCGGCTTGATCCGTGACAGACAGCATTGGGTTTGCTTTTGGTGTTGGGGCCGGAGGGGCAGGCAATTCCCAGAGAAGCAGGACCTCGGGTGAACGCCTCCCTCCCCGGGGAGGGAGCCCAGCACGGGGACACAGCCCTCGGGGAGCGGAAACGCCTGTGCTGGAGCTGTGGGCTGCGGTTGTGCTGGGGAGGGAGTGGACACGTATTCCTTGCCCAGCCCAAAACCAAATTTGTTTCGAGCTGTTGTCTTTCTCTCTCTCCCCTCTCGGGTTGCAGAATTTGAGGCAAATAACCAGAGTTCTTTTCCTGTTGTTCCCTCTCACTCCTCCCGTCGCTGGCAGGGTGCAGAGGCAGCTGGAGGAGATTATGGCTGTGCTGGGTGGGAGCAGCCCCAGCTCTGCCTCCCCCCCTGCGCTCCACCCCAGCGTCCCTTCCTGTCCCTTCCCTGGGGACACCATCGGGTGTGGGGATGGCCAGCAGCATCTGGCGCCAGGAACCGGAGCTGAGCAGCTTTGCTATAAGAGGAATAGGGAAGAAGCCACAAATACTGGAGTGGTTTGAGAAGGAAGCCTGTTTTGGAGCAAAACACCTGAGGGAAAGCATGCAAACCCCCCCACCCCCCCCCGTTCCTGCAGCCATGCCCGGTGCCTGTTCCCACCTCCTCGTGCCCCTTGTCACCAGCAGCTGGGGGGTGCGAGAAGTTTCCTTTCTTGGTAGGAGTTTTCTGGGAAGTTTCAAGCCCGTGGCAAACATTTCCAGGAAAGGCATTGCAAAGCCTTGGAAAGACGGGTTCGCTTGTGACAATAACAAACTGCAGGAGCAAAATGGCAGGGCTGGGGGAGGTGGGTGGGGAGAGCAGGGAGAAGCCAGAACATTTTTAAAGCAGGAAAATGGGGTGTGTGGGGGATTTAGACAGATGTGCACTGTCGAGCTGGAAATTCCTCCTCCAGGACTGAGCAAGGGAAGCAAATCCCCCCATGCCCCGGAGCAATGCTGGAGCTCAGAGGCAGCGTTTCCACAGCGTTTTTGCCAAGGAAAAAATGCCTTTTCCTGCCCGCTGGGGGTCGGGTCCTGCAGCTGCTATGCTGCAGCAGGCAGGCGTGATGCGAACACCGAGGTGATTCAGCATCTGCCGGGACGCTTCCCTGCCAGCGCCGGCGGGTGCGGGAGCTGGCTACCGGCCCAAAGGGGCTGCTGCTGGGGGAGGTGGATGCCGGCAGCCCCGGCAGGGAGGAGGCGAGGCAGGCCGCTGGCTCTCACCTTGCCTCTGGGCAGTGATGAGAGCCCTGCCGGGGATGCCTTATCCCTGCCAGACGGGCCATCGCGGACCCTGTGGCTCATCATGAAGGTTGTGGGCAGCCCCAGCGGCAACTGTGCAGTGGGAGCCAACGTGGAACATCTTGGGTGCTGCGGGGGAAGTGTTGCCTGGAGCAAGTGCTGATACAGGACCCAAACCCAAGCCCCGTGGCCCCAGAGGGAGGCTTACGGGGTCCCAAACCACCCTCTGCGCTCCAGACTGCGGTGGGGTCTCCAGGAGCACATCGCAAACATCATGGCTGGTGGGCTCGTCGGCAGCAGCAGGTCACTGTGTGCCACTGTCCCCTTTGGGTGGGGGGCAACGGGCCAGGGGCATTTCTGCAGGGGCCAAATCTTTGCCTGGGAGAGGAAGGGATGGGGATGACGGAGGGGGCAGTGCCCACAGCCATAGCCTGGGAGGTGCGGGGGCACTTGGGGAGGCGGTGTCCCCACTCCCAAGGGTGTGGGGCACCGTGCCCAGCAGGGAGGCTGCCGTTAAACCAGGGCAGTGCATGCAGGAGCACACGGGCTGGGGCAGGGAGGCCAGGGCTGGGCGAGCTGCGGAGGCAGCAGCGTGGGGGAAGCCTGGCACTGGGGGAGCTGGGGCCTCTCACCCGGCAGAGCTTGTTTTACTTTCTCCTCCTGTTGCACACCTAGAACAAAAGTTCAGAGGTTGCCCCAGGATGGATGCCATGCCAGGCTGCCAGAGGGAAAGCAGTGCTGCTGCCAGCCGGGACGATGCTGCCTGCCGCTGCCCAGCCCCTTGCTGCTGTACCCGGCACGCTGCTGGCATCATCCCCATCACTCTGCATGGAAGCAGCTCCTCGCTTGGCTCTGGGATGAGCCCAGCCAGCAGCAGTATGGGGCCCCCACCACTGGTTTCATGTTCCCTGTGCTCACCATGGCCCTGCAGCCTGGCACGAGGTCTCTGCAGCCCCTGGCCCATGGCTCGGGGACAACTGGGGAAGCTGGTGACAGCGGCAGTGTGGCGGCCAGGGGACTGGAAGCACCTGGCCTCCCGCCCCCGGACTCCAGTCAAACATCTGCAGCAGGCAGGGGCTGGCTCCAGACAGGCTCTGATGGAAAAACAGCTGAGGAGGGAGGTTCGTGCGAGGGTCAGCCCGCACAGCATGCCTGCCATTTGGGGTGGGGGACCCCGATCGGCAGGGTGGAGCGGTACGCTGCCCTCAGACGGTCTTTCTGGAACCGCCGGCACCCTCAGCTCTCCTGTGCTGCCTCTGGCACTGGGTGACATGCCCAGAGTTCCATGGAAGCTCAGTGGCAGAGATGGGGTCCATCGACTGTGGCTCTCTAAATCGTCCCCTGTTCCCCACCTCCACCAAGGCCGATTCAGTGCCAGGACCCAAGGAGAGGGGACTTGGAGTCCCTTATTTTTATTTTGGCTTTAGGAAAACACTGTTTGGGAGTGGTTCACCCTTTCCCTGCACATGGTGGGGAGCACGGACACAGAGAAGGGACACAACCATGTTGTGCCACTGCTGCGTGTTCCGCACTTGCTCCTCCCTGGCCCCAAGTCCCTGTTAACCATGGGAAAGCCACCAAGGCAAAAAGGCAATTAGGGGATATAATTAGAAGTGGGTGGCTGTTCCTGTGGCAGGCACTAGCAGGAAGGGGAACACAGCTCTGAGCAGCTCCCAGCTCTGTCCCAGCTCTGTCCCAGGCTGTGGCTCAAGCCCTGGCCAGGGTCAGCAGTGTGAGCTGGTTTGGGAGGGTGGCACCGTGCTGGGGAGCATGGCACCATGCCAGACATGCACCAGTCCCTGTCAGCTGCAGGATGCAGCAAGGTGCAAGAACCGTGTCTGCCAGGAGCTGCAGCCCCATGGCCCCGTGGCCCCAAATCTCCCCAGAGCCAGGGAAGTGGGTAGGGAGGAATGAGCCCCTGGTTTTGGCTCCCAGAGTCTCCCCGGTTTTGGCAAGGAGCTGCATCGCACTGCCCATGGCCACATCCGTGAGGGGTGACCAGAGCACCCCTGTGTCCAGCCCAGCTGTTCGGGCATTGTCTTGGGCTCTGGGCAGTCCCCAGGCAGTGACTGAGCACCTCAGGGGTTTACCTGGACCTGGGGGAACACCCCACACTGCCTGGGGACCCCTGCCAGGGCAGGGCTAAGACAGTTCTCCAGTAGCAGTGCAGCTTTAAAGCTTTGGGAAATGCTGCCCATTGACGGAGGGACCCGCAGCTCCCCTCCTCCATGGGTCCCCCGGGTGCCTGGGGGACATAGCCGACCCCCAGCCCTCCTGCACCAGCCAAGGCTGCACTCAGAGCCTGACAACGTCAGCCTTTCCAGGACATGGTGTTCCTGACGGCGAAGGACATGTGATGGAGATTGCTCCCAGCCTTCCCCAAGCCCACGGCCCCCGCTCTCCTTCCTTGGTGGTTTCTCCAGCAGCTGGCTCAGTGACAGCTCCCTGGCAGGGCTGGCCCTGCTTTCTAGTAAAGCCAAACCTCATGCTGGCACCCATGGTCCCCCTGGGGCTCACCCGCTGCCACCCCATCCTGCCCGCTGTCCCAGGCCAGCCCCCACCCCAAACCGCAGCGCCCCTCCAGCCAGCTAATTCTCCCATCAAGCTTTTCTTTTTTTTTTTGGCGTGATTTCAGGGAATTTACACCTCACCACGGATATTTCCCTTGGAGCCAGCCCAGGGTAAATGTTTGCATTGCCCGGGTATGTAAACAGGGCCCTGGAAACTCCTGCCCCTGGGGACACCGAGGGCTAAGGAACAGCCGTGCCCTGCCCTTGGCCACAGTGGGGTCACCGTGGGGCTACGGACCCCCCCAGCCCCGGCACAGCCCCCCCCCCACCACCGGGAGGGACCCTACTCCCAAAGCACCCTAATTTGCTGGGCTGCAAAGGAGATGAAGCTTAATTAACCCTTCCCCACCCTGCGCCACACAGCCGTGGCGGGAGGGCGCCGGCCCCCAGCCCAGCCCAGCCTCCCGGGGCTGCCGCTGGGGCGGTTCGGACCCTGCCCCTGGGGTCCCCGCACCCCGCTGGGGGTCGATGTCACCCCGGGCGGGTGCCCCGGGCAGGGGGGGGGCATTGCCGGGCACCCCCTGCCCCGCCGCGCGGGTTTTGATTCCCGAGACCTTGGCTCCCACGGCGCCTGGCATCGCCCCCCGGGTGCTCGCAGGTCCCCCACGCCCCGGCCCCGCCACCCTCCTCCTCCTCCCCACGCCGCCCCCGCCGGCGCCGGGTCCGTCCCAGGGCCCAGACGGTTAACGCGGGCCTCGGCCCGTCCTTCCCCCGGCGATTGGCTCCCCCCGCCCAGCCCAGCGGCTTTTTCCCGGCTGTCGGGCTCGGAGGTGGCAGAAGGCGGCCGGGAGAGGTGCGTGCCCCCCGCCGCCGCTCTCCCCCGGGGTGTGAGGAGGGTGCCCGCACCCCACGCCCGCCCCGGCCATGGGGGGCTGGTCCCGCAGCGCCTGGATTTTGCCCCTTTTCTTGGCTGGGCTCGTCCAGCCGGGGCAGAGCCAGGAGAGGGAAAAGGTAAGGGGAGGGGGACACGACACCCCTCGGGGGGGGCTGCGGGGAGGGGTGGGGGGGTGGTGTGGCACCCTGGGGACCCCCTGTCCCCAAAGCTCGTTGCAGGGCTCCCGGGGGCAGGAGTGGGGCATGGTGACCCTCTGCCCTCCCCGTCCCGATACCTGGACCGGAGGGGGGGATTTTTATTAGCCGGTTTTTGCAAAGGGGGGATCGCTGTCCTGGGGCTGGGGACAGAGCCCTGTCGCTTCGCTCCCTTTCCCCCCGCCAGTGACCACTATAGGGGCAGAGCCACAGGGCTTTTGTTCCATGCACAGTGTCCAGGGGGGCGCACCCATGTTTGGAGGGTGCGGGTGCCACCGCGTTGCCACACCCCGGCGGGCAGAGAGCAGGGGTGACCGTCATCCCCAGGCAGCCCCCTGTGCTGGGCGGGTGAAGCAGGGCCCCGGCTGCCCCCATGGAGGCTGAGCTCCCCCGGGCAGAGCCCTGTGACTTTATCTCCTGCCAGCGCCCAAAATAGCCCCTCGGTGGCACTTGGGTGAGCCTGGGTCCCCTGATGGGAACAGGAGCTGGGTTAACCCCAGCAGCACCGCGGGCAGGGGCTGCTTCACCCCGACACTTCCCTGCGTGGGTCCGATCCGGCCTCGATCCCTCCTTTGCCTGGGCCCGGCTCGGCCACGGCGCAGCAGCCGGTGCTGCTCCACGGTGCTCTGGCTGCCCCTTCCCCTGGGAGTGGGGGGGGTCCTGCCTGCCTGCAGCCCCAGAGAGGCCAGGGCTGGACTCCCCAGCCCAGCTCAGGCTGTTTTCCAGCCTCTCGCCTTCCTGCCTGACCCTGGCTGGGTAAACATCCATCCCTCCAGCTGCAGCCAGCCCTGCTGGCCAGGCATGCGCATGTGTGCACATGTGTGTACATGTGTCTGTGCATGCACACGCCAGCCCGTCCCGCTGCCCTGATCTTGGCATGCCAGAGCCTAGCTGCTGCCAGCAGCATTCAGGGCAGGAGACACAACGCAGGCAGCTGCCATCTCAGCCAGGGCCGGACCTGCTGCTCTGGTGGGTGTGGGCAGCCGTGGGGTGGGTGAATGGGGTGGCTGGCAGCCCCCAGCCCAGTCCCACTGTATGCTCCTCGCCCCACAGGTGAAATGCTACGGCTCGGTGCAGGGCACCATCTACGACTATGGGGCCCTGACCATCGATGGGGACGAGTATGTCCCCTTTAGGAAGTACGCAGGGAAGATGGTGCTCTTCGTCAACGTGGCCACGTACTGAGGCCTCACCCTGCAGTACCTCGGTAAGGGCCCCCCAGGGCACAGGCACCCCGGGGGACAGGGTGGGAAGCCAAGGAACAGGCGGTGTCACCCAGGTGTGCAGCCCTTGGCAGGTCCCCATGGTCTGTCCTGCCCCAGGGAGCTGGAGGAAGGGGTAACGCCTGCTCCCCAGGACCTGGCACAGCTAGGGATGCTCCAAGGGGGTCGGTGCAGGTGTGGGGGTAAGCCTGGTCCCCTTGCTAACCCACCCCTGGCTCTGCTTGCATGCAGAACTGAATGCACTACAAAATGAGCTGGGGCCCTATGGGCTCGTCGTCCTGGGCTTCCCCTCCAACCAATTTGGGAAGCAGGAACCTGGCCAGAACTCAGAGATCCTCCCTGCGCTGAAGTGAGTACTGTGGTGGGGGCTGTGCGGCACCTGGACCCCTGGCTGGGCTGGGGTCCCCAGGTGGGCGGTGGGGTGCATAGGCTGCAGCTCCTGCTGGCTGTGACCTCCCTCCCAGCCTGGGGCTGTAGCCCCCAAAAATACAGGGCTTGGGGTTCCCCCACTACCCCTGTGCAGCACCAAGAGCTGCCCGTTGCGTGTTGCTCTGCCCACCCTCCCCTTGCAGGTATGTCCGGCCGGGGGGCGGCTTTGTCCCCAACTTCCAGCTCTTCCAGAAAGGGGATGTGAATGGGGCCAAGGAGCAGAAGGTCTACACCTTCCTGAAGGTGGGTGCTGTGGTGGCAGGGGGGGTGGGTGCCCAGCTTGCTTTTGGTGGGGGGGATGGGCAAGGCAGTGATGTGCTGGCCCTTGTTCCAGAACGCCTGTCCCCCGGTGGCAGAAGAGTTTGGGAACCCCAAGAACCTCTTCTGGGAGCCCCTGCGGAACCATGACATCAAGTGGAACTTTGAGAAGTTCCTGGTGGGCCCGGATGGCGTGCCTGTCATGCGCTGGTACCATCGCGCCAACATTGCTGTTGTGAAGAATGACATCATCACCTACATGAGGCAACAACAGCAGCAACAGCAGCAGCAGGTCCAGTAGAGGCTTCCCACCTGCCACTGGCACCCCCTCGCTGTCCCCTCCCAGGATGCTCCCAGCAGCGGGAGCCAAACACCGAACCAGCACAGTGCTCGCCCCCCATTGCTCCCATCTCTGCCACCCCCCAGCTGGGATGTTGGGTTGGGCAACCCCGTGGCAGAGACCTCAGCGATGGGAGGGGGACATTTCCCAATAACCCCATGTCCACCACCACCCCGGCAGTGACATCTCCTGGCCCCCAGCTTGCCCCCCAGCTCTGCCATCCTGCCTTGCCGGACAGCAGGGGGATGGAGGGGCCAGCTGCCCCTGGAGGAGAAGACCATGTCTCCATGAAGGCTTAGCCCGAAAGCCCCTGGCACGGGGCGGGCCTGGCCTGATCCTGCTGGGCACGGAGCAGCTCTTCAGTGCATTCAAGCTGCCCGTGGTCCTGGACCAGAGACACGCTCCTCTCCTGGCCGGGGATGGCCAGCCCCTCGTCCCCCGTCACAGAAATGCCAAATAAAGGCTCTGCAGATGCACAGCCCTGTTTCTTGGCCAGGAGTCGGGGGAAAGAGTGAGGGGCACAGAGGCCAGCCTGGGGGTACTGGCAGGGAGGGATGGCTCCCAGCTGGAGAAACTCCACTTTTTTTCAGGTCAACTGCAAACATGGATTTAGCATCACAGCCCAGCATTTGGGGAGGGTAGGGGGAGCAGTTGGTGCAGTGCATGAAGGGGGGCAAAAGGAGCTGGGAGTGGGGAACCAGCCTGCTGTGAGGAGCACGCCAGGGCTCTGTGGCTCCTGCTGTCATGCACATGACAGCCACGCTTACAGAAATAGGGTTTGGGTTTTGTGGGTTTTTTTTTTTTTTTTCCCCCTCTCCAGACTTGTTTTCCTGGAGCAAGATCTGCTCTGTGCAATTTGAGAGACTGGCTCCAAGGCCATTGCTGCAGGGAAAGGCAGAGGGGGGCGCAGGGGGGGCCTTGCCCTGGCAAAGGCAGGGAGGGGAGGGCAAGGGGCTGAGCCCAGTGCCTGGAGGGAGGCAACAGATCATGGGTGCCCATGCAGGGGTTGGGTTCACCTCATGCTTGTTCTGGCCCCACGGCTACACCTGAGCACACTGGGACCAGCAGCCCTGCCATCCCTCCCCATCCTGCAGAGGCTCCCCTAAGGAAAGCAGCTTTCAAGATAAAACCAGAGAGACTCAGCTACACTTCAGTCCTTAAATAAATACAAAGACACCAACCACCCTCAGCCCAGGCCGTGGCTGCAGCAGGCACCTGCCTGCAAGCATGGGATCTCCCACCGCTGGGAGAGTCTCCGCCGACACCCGCTCTTCCAAGGGCTGAACCGAAGCCCCTGGACTGGGCCAGCTCCTCTTCCCTTTAAGACCTGACTTGGGTCTACAGCGATGGCAGGCCTGATGCCTCGTGGGGAAGGGGATGGCCGCAGGGGACTGACCCTGCATTGGCTGCCTCAGTGACGGCACCTCCAGTCCCTCTTTCACGTTCTCCTGGTGGGGATGCACTGCTGAGCCGCTCCAGGCCACGGGTGCAGCCACGTCCACTGCATGTCCGCAGACAGGGATAGGCAGCTGGAGGAAGCTCCTAGATATATACACACGGGCACACACACACACCCTAATCCTCTTCCGACAGTATCACAGCGCAGCCGGTCCTTGGCGTTAGGGTAATCCAGGACCTGCCTGTTCTGAGACACAAGAGAAGGGTGGCACAGGGTCAGCGCAGCTCTTCGTGCCCAGAGGAGCCCCACGTGAGGGATGCCAGCCATGGGGTGGTCGTTATCCCCGAGCACAGATGGCCATAACCCTGCAGGCTGCTGGGGCTCAGGCTTGCACCCATCTTCAGATGCTGTGGGGACGGGGGGGGATACAGCAGGGATCAACCCCAAAGCAGAATCAGAGTGGAGGCTGAAGGGAAATGGCCACTGCCCGGCAAGCTGTTGCTCCGTCCCTCCCCCAAGTGTTCAGCCAACTGCCCAGGGTCTCAGGGTGAAGGACAGGGGTGCTCTCCTCGTCAAGGGCCCAAGCCTTACCCAAGTCCTTGGGGACCGGTTTTACCCCGGCCACTGCCTGAGTGTTCTGGCTGCGAGCCATGGCACAGGGTGGGCGCCAGGGGTACTCGGGCTGCAGGAGGAGACGAAACAGAAAGAGCGCATTATCAGAGATGTGAATCACAAGGCTGCGCTCCATATTTGATTGCTAGGGTGGGGGGAGGAGGAGGAGGAGGAGGGCTGAGTGTTCATGTGCCAACAGGACGCAAGCTCAGCTCCCTGCTCGGTGACTCGGTGGCCCTGGAAGAGCCGCTCGCTTGGCAGCAAGCCCCAGGCCCGCTCGCATGGGACCCTCTGCTCCCCCTCGTGCTGGCATTGGTAGACACTCACCGTGGGAAAATGGTGGAAGTTTTGTCCTGGCGTGTGCTCGCCTGGCATCGCTGGTGGGTATGGGAGCTGCTGCCACTCATCGAAGCCGTGGTACATGGGGGGAGCCACAGGGGAACTGTACTGGTATCGGTACATGGGGCAGGCAGGGCCCAGCGGCCCCGGCCGTGGCTCGGGGTGCAACCTCTCTCCGGAAGCCTGCGAGGAAGGCAGGAGAGATGTTGGGGAAAGCCCCAAGGGCAGCCGGCTGCCACCACCCCCATTGCCCAGCTCAGAGCTGCCCCTCCAAGGAAGGAGACGAGGGCCAGCCCCTCCACCCGGGAAGGGTTTTTCCCCCATCCCCACCTGTTTGTGCTGTTTCAGCAGCTTCTTCAGCTTCTCCTTCTCTTCCTTCTCTCGCTGGCAGTCGTCCTTGGATGCTCGCAGCTGGAAGCAATGGGGGGGTTAGTGCAGAGCCCACCCTGCTACCCCCCGTGTCTGTGGGGCAGGGGATGCTGCCATGCCCTGCAGGAATGCATGCACTGGTCTGTCCCCCCCCATCAGACCCCCAGGAGAAGGGCAAGAGGAAGAGACAAGTGAAAGATGCTCTGGCAGGGACAAGCAGCAGCAAAACCACCGCTCCAGACCTTCTGTCCCCGCTCTGAGATGGGTATGGGGGCTCCAACTCTGGGGATGAGCACACCACTGACACACCCAGGGGGACATGGTGCTGCTGGGGTGCTGCTGGTGGCACCCAGCTCTGCTCACCTGGTTGTTGGAGAGGACCAGCTGCTTCTGCAGCTTCTCTAGCTGCTGCTTCAGCTCTTCCTTCTCCTCATTCATCCTCTCCCTGTCACTCCGCTCCCGCTGGAAGTCCTCCTCAAAAATTTTCACCTGGCAGGAGCGAGGGATATGGGTGCACCTGGCCAAGGGTGGGCAGCTCCCTCGAGCACCCCCTGTCACTGCGTTGCCATCCCTGACCACATCAGCTACACCAAGCCCCAGGCATGTGGGTTGGCACAGTAGCCCACAGCTGTGGTCCCTCCAGCTGTATGCCTGGAGGATGCTGAGTTTGGCCCCCTGCTCCCCACCACCACAGCACAGACACCCACTAGGACTGCTGGGCTGCTCCCGGCCACACCAGGCTCCTTGCCAGGGAGGTCCAGGGCACGTAGCTCCCACCCTGCCTCCAGCAGCTCCATGTCCTGCCCTACCTGCTGCTTGAGGAGCTCATTCTGGGTCAGCAGCTCCTGCTGTGGCATCTTCCCCACCGGCTCCATGGTGCTGGCAAAGATGGGTGGTGGGGAGGCCTGGACATTCAGGGCCTCCTCTAGCGCCTGCAGAGGAAGAGGAGAAGCAGGGAGGGGGGGTCAGAGCAAGGTGGTGTGCCCATAGCATCTCCAGAGGGTCATGGGCACATGCCCAGCATGGGAAGCGGGTATAGCTGGGCAAGAGCAAGAGGCACTACAGACCCTCCCATCCCCCCTTTCCTAGGAGCCCAAGGAGATGTGGTGGGCACCATCTGACACAACCTTCTGCCTGGGCAAGGAGCTGGACAGGAGGGGCTTGATCAGGGTCAGTTTTGGATTTGAGAGAAGAGAACATAAAAGACATTTTGCAGGGAAGGGTTTTGCCCTGGCCCCCACCTTGTTCAGCCTCTGAATCTCCTTCTCCTGGTACTCCCGCTGCCTGGTAACCGGAGCCAGCTGCTCCTGCAGGAACCGCATCCTCTGCTGCAGGTCCCTCACCTCCATGGCCAACCTCTCCTTCTCTGCCTGTAGGATCCAGGGCACGGAGATCAGCCAGGGCAGGGCCATGGGGCCAGCAGCTCCCTGCTGCCCTTCCCAAGGGACTCACCTCCTCCGTTTCAATCCGGGACTTGGCCAGGAGCAGCTTGCGGTCAAAATCCCGTTGCTTTTGCTCCCGTTCTGACTCCAGCTCGGTCAGTGCCCTACGGGCCTCGGCCAGCTCCTGGTGCAAATCTGTGACCTGCCGGGAGGAAGCAGGGACGTTGGCCTGCCTGGTAGGACCCACACTGGGGCGGAAGGAGGCACAGGCAGCCCCAAAACCTTCCGCTACAGCTGGTCTCCTCCAAGTCTCCCAGCTGGCACCCAGCAGAGACGTGCCCCTGAGCACCCAGCTCTGAGCAATGAGCCTTACCTTCTGCTCATACTTCTGCTTGGTGGCTCGGAAGTGCTGATCCCATTGCTTATTCACCTCCAGCAGCTGCAGGGAGAGAGGGGCAGCTGAACGGGAGCCCAACCCCTGCCCTGAGCCAGCCACGGTGCTCCCCAGCAGCCTCCCATCATGAAAGTGCCTCAGGGCTCAGCTGGATAGAGATCCCAGCTCCAGCAGTGCTTCCCTGGGGCTTTGCAGCCCTGCCCCAGTCTCCCCATGCTGTCCCAGCCACGTGCCCCCACCGCCTGCTCCCACCCTGCTCCTGGCAGCGCCTTCCTCCCAGCCCCATCCTCACCTCCCTGCGCTGGTGCTCCAGGATCTTCACCTTCTTCTCCTTGGCCTCTAGCTCTCCTCTGCCTGGCACATTCTCCACCACGGCTCCACTCTGCTGGACACACATGGAGGGGACCCTCAGGGTTTATGAAGAGGTTGCGCCTAAGGCAAGCTAAAAACGAGCTGGTTTCCTTCCCATGGCCTCCCCCTTCCCCTTGAGGCCCTGAGAAGTCCTGCTGGTTATACTGGGACAAACTGGGGACCTGATTAAAATGAGGCCACATTTTCTGATGTGTCAGCGGGCTCCCCGCCTCCTTCCCAGCCCTCTCTGAGGGTGATGCTGCTCCCTCACCTGCTGCTGCTCCGCACCTTCCCTCTTCCCACTGTCCTGGCTGCTCAGTGTCACCATCCTCCGGAGCTCCTGGTTCTCGCACCTTTGGGCAAGGAGCAACGGGTCAGTGGGAAGAAGCACCCACGGCAGCCCCATCATCTACACACCGCCCACCCTCACCTGAGCTTCTCCAGTGCCTGGTTTCTCTGCTCCAGGTCCCGTTCCAGCTTAGTTCGCAGCTCCTTGTTCTCGCTGTGCAGCGTCTCACACAGTGTCTGGGGGATAAACACCAGCAGCATGAGGACTGCTGGCCAGCCCCAGGAGCCTGCCTGGCCACCCACCTCCCACCAAGCCCTGGCATGCAGGTGGGTGTCCACCTCGGGGTGGACAGAAGGGGCTTGGTGGAAAAAAAAGGGCAAAAAACCCCACAAGAGCCCAGTGGGTCAGCCCTCACTCACCTGCAGGAATGATGTTCTCTGCTCATTCTTGTGCACCTTGGAGGCCAAGCGCTTGAGCTCGGAGGCCATGTAGCCCATGCGCACAAAGACCTGGTCCTTGCTGGCCTCCTTGGTGCAGCTGCTCAGCGTGCTCTCCAGCTGCTGCAGCTGGGGCAGCAGGTTGGCATCCTCGTTTGGTGGCTGCTCCAAGTCCTGGGGATGGGATGAAGCACGGTCAGATTGGTTCAAGCATTGCAAAGTTCCCTCTTGGGGCAGGACAGCCTTGTCTCCCATCCATGGCTGTGGCAGGGAGCTGGGCCAGTACCGAGGGACTCTGCAACAGCCCTTGGTATGCTGAAAAATTGTGTCAGTTTTGTAAAGGTTTGATTCCCAGCCACTGAACATGGGACACCGAGTCCCTGGGTAGAGGGGGACATTATGGCAGCAGCTCTCCCAGCCCATGGATTCCCCATGCTCCTCAGCAGTCTGAGCAGACCATGCTCCCAGCTCGCTGATAGCGAGGGAGGCATTTCCACCCCGATCTCTTCTCCCACCGACCTCTCCCTGTCAGCATCAAGACTAGAAATCCCAGCTCCTGAGACTGTCCTGGTCTGCGCTGGGAGCTGCACGCCCTGGTCTGCACTGGGAGCTAAGGTTTGCCATGTGAGTGGCGGTCTTACCTCAGTCCCCATCTTCTCTTTCCTCCTGCTCTCCCTCTGCATCTCCCCTGCGCCACAGCACGCCAGGCGTGGGAACCTGGGCTCTTTGGCAGGCGGCAGCCAAGAGGGTGATGCACGGGATTTAAACTGTGGCTGGGAGAGCCCGGGTCAGGGTGCACCCCCACCCACGCATGAGGGGTGTCCCTGTCCTCCCCTGGCGTGGCTGGTTAACTCCTCCATTGCCTAGGAGACACTGCCAGCACAACAGAGCCCAGCCCGGCATATGCAGCACTGCCGGGGAAGGGGTGGGGATGTGCTGGCACACCTTCGCCCGCTCCGCTCCCAGCCCCGCTGACTCAGCCTGCCACCCCTGGGAACACCCTGGGCAGCACCATGTGGGGCCAGGCGCCCAGCGTGCCCCCAGCACCCCAGCCCTGGGGTTTACAGCCCCAAACTGTCATGGGAGGGTGTGCATGGGGCACAGCATGGCCGACTCCCCCTCCTCCTCCCACCGGAGCCATGGCAAGGGGAGGCAGCAAGGACTTGAACCCAGCTGGAGCACCTGGGAGAGCCTGGGTGCAAGCACGGGACTCAGCACTCGGCTCAGGCGCCAGCAAGCAGAGGTGCCTTGGCAATGACAGGGCTTGGAGACCTGGTCCTTCCACCCAGCGTGGGCGTCAGGAGGCGAGCATCAGAGCACCACTGACAGCTCCTCGGGTTGTCACAGCCCCTCCTGTCACATGGCATCTGGAGGCACCGGTGGTGTCCCTGTCTGGCTGGGGCTGCTTTGCTGGCCCTGTGCCAAGGCAGCCCAGCTAGGCCACTTGCACTGGGAAGCCCTTGCCCTTGGAGGGCAGCCTGCACAGTGTCCCCTCTCCCCACCTTGGCCAGGTGAGAGGAACAGTATGTGCTGGGGTGCACATGCCACCACCCCCAAGCCCTCTAGCCCCAGCAAGGCATGGCAAGGACCAGCCACAGGGCTGTGTGGTTCCCTCCTGCCTGCAGACCGGTCAGGTCCCCTCATCTTCATCGGTGGCGGAAGCTGAGCACTGCAGCACGAGCACTGTCCTCAGGGCTGTACGTGGGGCTGGCTCTGCTCCCCTGGCAACACCCAGGCACAGTTTATCCCTCCTCTGCAGTTTGCCCACCTATAGCTACAACATCAGGGCACACCACTGCATGTCTGCATGCCCTCCCATGCCCCTGGTACCACCACCACCACCGCACCAGTGGGCTCGACTCTCCGCCTGCCGCCCACCAAATCCCACAGGCACCAGGGCTACTCACCGCTCTCCCGCTCTCCTGGGGAAAGCCCTGAGCTTCCACAGCGACGATCTCGAACTCCGAGGAGGATCCCTGCAAGGGGAGGCAGCCGGGTCAGGTCTCCCCAGGGAATGGCAACCCAGGATGACCACCACGCAGAGGCAGAGACCGACAGGATGGGATCACAGCAGGGAAGCTGACCCCTCCTTTTAGATTTATCCCCATTTCTAGAGGCTAAAAGATGCCTCCTTTTGCTTTAACTAGATGGAGAGTCTCTCCCTCCGGCCATGCCAGCACCAGCTTTTGCATTCACCAGACTCACACTTGGAGGAGATTTCCGTGCTTCCGTGCCTGGCTGGGTGCTGTCCGGGGCAGCCCGTGTGGAGCTGGGATCAGGGCCGACGGCTGCAGAGAGGGGAGAGGACACAGCCATGAGCCTTTTAAAGCCCTGCCTGGTGCAGGGATGCAGAAAGCAGAGACACCCTGTGAGGTCAGGCACTGATATATGGTTTGTACTGCAGCTATGGGGACAGGACAGAAACCTCCCTCCAGGAGAAGGGAGGATGGCAATGGTTTGATACACTCCAGAGATGACAGGGCTGCAAGAAACCTTCATGAAAGTCTCCTTCACACCCTCTCCCTCCCACGAGCCCAGGATTCTGAGCCATCCGGTTATCCCTCCCCAGCGAGCCTTGTGTCTCCTACCTCCGGTTTCCACCAGGTCCTCCAAGGAAGATGATGCCATCAGCATTTTGTTGTCCCTCACGAGGTCTTCTGCCTTCTGCCGCAGCTTGGATGCCTCCACCTGGGACTCCTCCAGCAGCTCTCCTGTTGTGGGCAACAGAAGGATGCTCACCCTCCTACCCCAAGTGCCTGTCCTGCAGCAGCCTCATCCATCAACACCAAGCCCCCTGCTTAGGTGGAGAAGTGCCCAGCATGGTCCTTCTTCATTCAGAAAGAACTTTTCTTGGCCAAATCCAATGGCAAAGCTATATCAGCAGCTCACTGGATGCAGAGTCCCCCATGCTGATACACAGAGGACTGGTGACAGGAGGCAGCAGGGGAGCACTGCATCTCTCAGAGGTCTCCTCCGCTTCCCAGAAGAGCCAAATTTAAGCCTAGTTGGTAGACCTAGGTGTCCAGCCTGCCCGCTCTGGGGTCTGGCACCATCAATGCAATCCTCTCCCCACCCCGGGCAGCTGCTCCCACGTCAGTGGGTCCCAGTCCCAGGTAGGGGCACAGCAATGCGACAGGAATCACGCGGCAGGTGGAAATTCGGCTGCAGAAGCGGGACTTGAAAGTGGAAGCTGGGTCACGAGACTGAAAACAAAACTGGGGGGGTAGAGGCGAAGGCGGCCAAAGAGGCAAACGGGGGTGGCACAACTCGGCTGGGGCGTTTCAACGCTGGCACATCCCTGTCACTGCAGGGAGCACCCAACGCTGGGTCTTTGAGCAGCACCCAGGAAAAGCTCCTGACCTGACAGAGGTTGTGGGAGGTGGGGGCTTTCATCAAAAGCAGGACACATCCTGGCATCTGCGACCTGTCACTGCAGGACTCTGGGAAGCTGACCTTGCTCCATCACTTGCCTTTTTTTCAGCCATTTATCCCACTGTAAAGCACCCCAGGAGTTCAGCAAAAGCCTTGCTCCCTCTGCAATCCCATGTGAACAAAGCCCAGACATCCTGCTCGATCCCCAGGATGAGAGCTTTGCTGCTGCCCCAGTGCCAAGACCCCCAGCTTCTTATAGCACCCTTCCTAAACAGAGCAAGAAACCCCCCAGCTCGGTGGGCACAGGCTGAGCTGCCCCAAGAGTGAACCTCACCCCCCAGCCATGCAGCAGTTACCGATAGACTTGATCCCCTGCATCTTCTCCTTCAGCCGGGTGTTCTCCTCCACCAGCCGCTCAAAAGCTGTGGATCCATTCTCCTCCGTCCCCCCGCCGGGATCGTAGATGCGGTAGGGTCCTCTCCCTTCCATGCCCGCCATTCAGTCGCCTACCTCCCAGCCGCGCATCCCTGCAAGGCAACAGAGCACAGTGTCACCTTCCTCTGGTCCCAGACGGCATCACAGTCCCCTGGTCCCAACCGTGCAGAGGTTCGGGGTGCCACACCAACAGAGGCAGGGCTACCTTGCAATGCTCACTGGCCAGCGGAGAAGTGTCCCTGGTGAAGGCACTTCCCCCTTCAGCCTCTGCTTGGGGTGAACGTGCTGGGGTGACTCACGGCCATGAGAAGTGTCACGCGAGGAGGCATCACCAGCACCCCCACCCAAGGTCGGCTCTCATCCCTGTGGGGTGTGGGAGCCCTGAAGGAGGTCGCAGCCACCTGCCCCTGCGTCCCCGTGGGGGCCCCAGTCCCGTAGCATCCACCCACACCAGCGTGGATGCGGGCACCATCACTGGAGCATCCCGCTCACCACAGGATATTTTTGGGGGGCAGAAAGTGTTGCGGGGGGCTGTTTGGGGAGGGGCAGCATCTGCAGCTGCAAAAGCCTTAACCCACAGCCAGACAAGCCCCAGCAGCCAGGCAGGGACCTGCTCTGACCTCTGGCTCAGCCAGAGAAACCAGCTGCCAACGGCATGGCTTCCCAAATCAGGACACGGAGAACAGCACTGGGACTGGAGCAAAGCATAAGGAAACACCCGCCCATAGCGTGCTACTTGCTTTTTTAATTCCTTGCATCAGTGGGTGGCCCAAGGCCTCCCTCTTGCTGAGGTCTGGCCTGGGGATGGCCAGGTAGCATCCCAGCCCCAGGTCTCACCCATCTCCTAGGTGCAATAAAGCAGCTGCTGTGAATTATGGCCCAACTCTACCAAAAATACCACTTCCAATGCCTGCTCGCTATAAAGCAGGGCAGCGTGGCAGCCAAGATGGCGCTGGGGGTGAATGCCAGCCAAAACTGGGGCTGCCTGTGGTGCCAGCTGCTGGGGACACCATGGGAGCACCCGTGGGCACCCCCAAGTGCTCCTCCACCCAGCCAGGGCAGCTGGGCGCTCATGAGCAGGAGGGGCCCAAGGGGGGACCATTTTGAAAGAGGAAAGGGGAAAGCCTGTACCCGAAACCATCTCGACCTCAGACTAATGCTCACGCCACGAGCGATCCGGGCTGATCACCGGTTTAGATGACCTGCCTGCCAGGGAGCAGCAGGGACTTTCCCGATGACAACTGCCAGCTGGCAGCACCCACAACCGGAGCGGCAATTAACGCCCGCCTCGGCGGCAGGTAATTACACATGGCCTCAGCAGCAGTCTGGTTTTGGGAGATGCATCTCTCAGTAGGTCTCACCTTCCTCCTGCTCTGTGGGTGCCGCCAAGCCCCCCAATCGCCCCAGCCCCATGTGGGGAGCCAGCAGCTCCATCCCAATCAGCTGGAGGTGGTGACCGCCGGTTGCTGCCCAGCTGTAGGGCGGGCGAGCAGGGGCTATTTCTGGAGCCCATAGCAGCTGACAGGAAGCTGCAGAAGAACCGGGGCAGTTTCCACACTCCGGGTCCCGGCACCGGGCAGCATCACCACAGCCGGTATGAAATCCCCCCCCTGGCGCAGGACGAGGAAAACTCCCCGGGCCAGCATGGCGGGGCGGCATGCACATGGCCCGGGGACACAGTGGCACCTCCACCGCAGGGAAATGCCATTGCCTGTGGCCATGCTACCTGCCTGGCCAGCCTGGTGGAGGACAGGGACAATGTCACAGGCAGTCTGGGGACCTCAGGCTTCCTCACCAGCATCTGATCACCATGTGCTGCTCCAGATGCAAACTTGGGGCTCTGGAAGGAGCTGCTTAGCAAAGCAAACTGGCAGCAAGCATCTCATGGGGTGTCCATGTCCTCCACCAGGATGAACCCAGATGTGGGTTGAGGAAGATGGGGACAAGCTGCCCTATCACATGGCATCCTTTCCCCGTGTGGCTTTGCTGCAGCCTGAAATACCAGCCCCCATTTTCTTGCACTCCAGACCCCAAACTGATCAGTTTTCCACCTTGTCCTGTGGCACATGTGTGGGAGGTCCCCTACCCCTGTGCATCCCTGCCTACAAGGCAATGTGGCACCAAACACCCAAACCCAAGCTGCACTGACCACCTTGCCCATCAGCAGAGCTCACCCACGGCAACCTCATGTTCTTCCAGATGGATGGAGCCACCAAAAGATTCTGCTGTTCCCAATTCTCATGATTTTACCAAAGATTTTTGTACCCAAGGTCTGCACCCCACCAGGCAGACGGTACAGCAGAGGGGTTGCTGGAACTGTTTTCCAGCGGCAGCCGGGGAAAGGAACTGAACTATCCCCAGCTGACAGAAGCACAGACCAGTCACGAATTCACCAGCAAACAAGACCCAGCAAGAGGGGAGGGTTTCTGCAGCATCTGAGCCCATTGCTGGGGTCAGGGCAGGTTTGTCCAGGGTGGAGGAACAGCCCCATTTCTGCAAGGAACCACTGGGACTGAGCTGTCACCTGGGGGACAGGACCCTGGACCCAGTCATCATTCCCAGCCCTGGCTTGTTGTTTTTTGTTTTTGTTTTTTTTTCCCCTTAAGAGTTCTGAAAGGTGAGATATGCAGTGGAAAATGTCATGTTTCAAAAAAAACACCAGGGGAGGAAAGACTGTAGATGAGCACCTAACGCTGGTTAGAAATGCAAAGAAAACAAGACTACCACAAACTCAGAAGAAACCACCGAACCACCAGAAAACACTTCTCTCTTTGCCAATCAACAGTTTTTAAGCTAATGTGATGGTATTTCACAGCCCCGGGGGTTGAGGGCCAGCCACAGACCATGGCTGCCGGGTGTAGCTTACCGGCTCCATACCCAGCTGCCAGCCGAGGTTGCCAGACGCTGCGGTCGCCTGTGGGCGTTGCTGGTTGCAAGCGGGGCACTGAGACCTTTAGGTAGTAAATTTTTATGACAACTCAGCAAAAGGAGAGAATGAGAGTGCGTGAGGGCAGGGGAGACTCCCAGGCAAAGACGAAAGCAGGGTGTTATTTAAATAGCTGTGCTGTGGTTTGGGAGCGGAGCTGGCACCGCGTAGCTGTGGCCAGACTGTTCCCCGCTGTCACCCAGGAAGAAGTGCATCACCACCACAGCCACCAGCACCACAGCCATCGCTGCACCACCACGCAGAAGCAGTAGAAGGAAAACAATTTCTGTTTTAAAATTACTTAACAGCTGAAGATGCGGAGGATGTGAATCCGGCGCAATGAGTGGGCCGGCACTGCTGGAGGTTGGCTTTTGGCAGCGAGCCCCTGGGTGGAGACCAGTCTGCTGAAGCCACGGGCTTGGCAGCCCATCAATTCCCATCCTGGTATCCATGGTAGGGGCTCGACCCAGCCCTTAGGAGAACGGGGTTTTCCTTACCCGGTGTGCAACATTCCCAGGAAGTCTCCTCCCTACCCGGATCACACACAAAGCAAATCCCTGCAGGCTGCCAGCATCATTTTCCCATGACCGGGGCTGCTGAGACCCCGGCATCCCTCCTCTTCAGAGGGAAAAGAAAAGCCACTCCAGACTGACAGGATGGAGGAATTCTTTTTGTTTAATCATTTTACTGGAATTCAGCAAAATGCCACAGCCCCTGGCCTGGTTTCTTTTCCTCTCCAGAGCTCCAGCAGCTCCACAGCCTCAGGGACAACCATTCCTGGGCTGGTCTTGTTTGCAGGGAAGCAAAAGCAGAACTGGCTAAAGGATGAAGCAATAATAAGGAGAGTTTCTGGGCACTGCAGTCCATAAAACTGGACTCCCTGGGCTGGAAGCAATAAAAGAGGAAGAAAGAAGGCATTGCAAGGCTCAGGTCTCAGAGGGAAAGGTCTGAACCTCCACTTGACGCATTTTTCTTCCCAGCCTGGCCAGCTGCAGAGAGAGGGTGGGAAAGGCAAGAGCCCCATCTGAAACGCAGCAGATGTTACAGATGTGCTCTGGCCAGAAATCCCACCCTGGCCTGAGAAACCTGCCTCCTACAGGGGCTTCACAAAACAACCTGCCTCCAATGAGGCTGCTTGCAAGGAAAAGAAAGCGTTTCCCCATTTGGAGCCAGGTTTACAAACACTGGTAACCACATGCAGCTGCAGAGCTCCTCGCCATGGGTCCAAGCTTGGCACAGGCAGGACAGGCAGCCAGACGTGGTGGTGGTGCTCCCCTGGGCAGCACGGTGTTGTTTAACGTGAGACCCTGTCTTCTGCTGCAAAGACAGCTCGCTTCATGCCGCCTGCTCCGCTTTTTCTCCCTGCAGAGCTCGGTAGCATCATGGCTGCTTGTCACGGCACTCAAAAGCAGAGCAAGGCACAGCCACCCCTTTCCTTGCAGTTCCAGCACAACCCGGGCCACTCCTGTCCAACCTGGCATGCTTCAGCCGGGCAACGACCGAGCAGCAGCAGACAGTGACACTGCAAGGCTACACCAGCAAAGCTACCTCTGTCACCCAAAGCGTATGGATTGTTCCTTTAAAACTAAATCTGCAGTGCCACAGGAGTAGGATGGTTCAGCTTCCTCCACCCATGAGTGTTTTATACCAGCTGCTGGCAAGCAGCGACCCATGGCCCTGTGCTAAATAGCTCTGTTTGGCATAGGTCAGGCCAAACAGGCATTGTGGGATTTCTTGCAGAGCCAGGAACGATGCCAAAGGCTGCAAAAGGCCTTTCGTCTTTTCTTATTGCCTCACCACAGAGACGGCTCTCAAGGATGTGCCTGGCTGGAGCCTTCCTGCCTCCAGAACTCAACCCGGTGCTCAAAGTCCAGTCTCCTGGCTCCAGCAGCTTTGCCTGCCTTTGCCAGCGCTCTCAATTAAATTTGCACTCCAAAAGAGCTTGTGGCAGCAGAAGGAACAGCTCTTACTCACCCAAGCAGATGGAAATAACAACCTAAAGGGGAAAGGTTGTGTTTGCATCCTGATACAGGGAGCAACCTGTGCCCAGGGGCACTAAGGAATGGGTCAGCCAGATCTCCAAGAGGCTGCAGGTCCCCACTAAGTCCCATCCAGAGCTATTTTCACCCAAAAGCAGGGCTGACAGGCAGCACCTTTCTTTCCTCTGCCCTTAGCGGGGGCCTTAGCCTGGAACTGAGGGAGGGGAGACGGGGAGGCAAGCTGTACCCCAGCTCCCTCCGGAGGAGGGGAGGCTGCCATCCCCGCTCCGCCTATTCCAGCCTCTGGATCCACATCTGAACTGGACTCCTCCATCGACAGGAGGCTCCTTGGAGCGGCGGCCGCCCACAGCCCCCGGGGTGGGACCCACGCACCCTGCCCGAGGGGGACGGCAAGCCCAGGAATAGCCAGAAGACAGATGCGTGGGCCCGGGGAAACGCCGGGGTTGTGTAAGGCTGAGCCAGGGGAGGAGCGAGCCCGGGGCTCGGCCCGGGGCACGGCCGCGGTGCGGGGCTGCCCGGCCCAAGGCACCAGCACCCCGGGCCCGCCCAGGCCGGCGGGCGGGAGGGACCCCCCGCGCCAGCACCCCCGACCCCCTCCCTCCTCTGCCCCGGGCGCTGCCAACGCTGGCGAGCCCAGGCCCCCCTGCAGCCACACTGCCCTTGCGGGAGCGGCGAGGGGAGACGGCAGCCCCTGCCCTGCCCCGAGAGAGGGGAGACCGAGGCACGGCACGACTATCGCGACAAGCCCGCAGCACCCGGGCCGGCCCCGGGGGTCGGCGCGGCCCCGGCCCCCTCCAGGATTTCACCTCGGCCGCCCGCAGAAACCGACATCCCGGGAAGCGGCCAGTGCGCAGCCCCGAGCCTCGCCAGCCCCTCCTCACCGCCCGGACCCCTCGCTGGGGCGGTCCGGCCCGGTGCCCAAGCGCCATCCCCAGTGCCCGGTAAGACCCCGGTGCCCCAGGCAGGGCCCGTCTCTCCCCAAGGGCGGCGGGCGCCCGTACCGAGCTCACCTCACCTGCCAGCGCGCCCCGAGGCGGGGCCGGTCCTGGGGTCGGTGCTGGTACTGGTACCGGTACCGCTCCGCTCCACCACCAGCACGGGAGGAAGCGGGGGGGGGGGGGGGAGGAGGGGGGTGGGAGGCGGTTCCACCCCCGGGAAATTCCCAGCTTGACGGACAGGCACCGCAGCCAATCGGCGCGGCGCGGCGTGTATAAAGAGGGAGGGCGGGGGAGGCTGCCAATGGTCTGTCATGGTGGCGCGGCTGTGTCTCTCCCGCTGCCCTTTCGGCGGTCCTTGGGGCTGCGGGGGTCCCGTGGACTTGCCCGGCACAGCGGGGCCCTGGGCGGTGGAAGGAGCCGGCCTGCCTCCGCCTTAGGGGGCTTTCCGCTCGCTGGGGAGCGGCGGGCCCGAGCCCAGCAGCGGCTGCTCCGGCTTATCGAGAGACAAAATGGCGGGGCCGAGGGGAGGGCAGGGCCCAGCCGCGGCGCCTTCCTGCCGGCGGGGCGGAGGAACAGCTTTGCACCCCAGGCGCCGCCGGCGGGGTGCGGCCGGTTTGCGGTGCGGAGGGGTAGCTGAGAGGAGGCCCCGGGCACTCGGCTGCTCGGGCGGGCGGGCTGCCGCAGTCCCGGGCTCTCCCCTCTGGCCTGGGATGGAGGGTTGTGTGCTCCCGCCGAGGCTGAGCCGACCCTTCCTCTGCGGCAGGGAGAATTCCCCGCCGTGCCTGTGTCTCCGAGTTAGGTTACACAAGGAAGTTACACCCCCCAGCTGGAGCAGTTACTACCAGGGATCCTTCTCCTCTCTGCTGCTGCTTTGATTATTCTGCATTTCATAAGAGCAGAAGCCAACCAGAGGAGCAGGAACCATAGAGAACGTGTTCTGGTTTCACACAGCTCTTTGGGACTTGCTCCGTAGCTACCTGATACTCTTTCTTGTGTTGGTTTTGCCACAAGGAAGGCGTTTTTGATATGTGTACAAACAAACCAGAAGCAAAGGAAGCCTGCTGTAAGCAGCCGTGCTGTTTGCTCTCTGCCTGTACCCGTGACGTTTCCTCCTTTCCGTAGGTGGCTGCTGCTGGGCTTGCGGAGGTGTCCTTCCCTGGTGATCGTGCTGTTTCCAGCTGTCCCAGTCCTGGCTTCCTACTTAATTTAGGCAGTTCCACCACTCTTTGGAGATCTGATGTCTTTTTAGGTTGTAAAAATTAAAAAAACCCAACCAAACTCCTTTCCCTGAGTGCCCTTTACTCCAGCCAGGTCATTGCCCCAGTAGATTGGCTCGGTTATGAGACAGCTCAGTGGGTGCTGGGATCTGGACATGCGCTTTGGCTGTGCTCACGTCTGAGGTCTCGACTGGGGATGAGACGGCACGACCCCACACATCTTCCCTTTTGTTCCCCGAAGGCCCAGTGCTATTCTGTAAACCCTCGGAAAACCTGGCTTCAAAGCTAAACGCAGTTCCACACAACCAGAAAGCCTATTGTTTATATGATAATGTCTCAGCCTGCAAATAAAAATAGCCAAGCCCTGCTCTGTTTCTGTGAGGAGAGGAGGGAGGTGGCATGGTTTGGCTTTGCAGCGCTCCGGGCTGGCCGCCGAAAAGCTGCCTGCCTTCCCCTTCCTCCATCTTGGGCACGCTCACACCGAAAAAAGCATTGCTCTACTCACCCGGCCGGGTCACGGAGGGGCTTGGGACAGGGGGTGAGAGCCCTTTGGGCCAGACACTCTCCGACTGCGATCCCCAAATGCAGGAAGGCCGGCCCGGCTGAGCTTACTTTTAGGCATGGAGAAGGGGAATTCCCCATGATGGAGGTCCCAGACAGCCTCTGCGTGGTTTTGATAGGGAGCCAGGCATGGCTTAAAGGGCTCTCCTGTGCCGTTCCTTCCAGGGGCCACTGGGCCGTGTCAGGTATTAGTCAGCAAAAGGAGGGAGTGGGGGCTATCATGGAGGCTGTGATTCACTTTTGGACAACGGGGGAGCCGGGTTACATCATTCTCCTCGCCTGGTTTCTGAGCGACTTCATAGGGTTTGCAAACACGTCGTGCTTCTCCCCTGGGAAACTGATGCGTCTCGCGAGAGGCACCATCACTGTCCCTTGCGTGTTTCCATCCCGTTCTCATCCATCTCTGGAGTCAGAACAGGATGCGTGTTCCTGGGGGAGCGGAGAAGAGCTGGCTCTGCTGCTGGAGCTGGGCAGGGATGGTGTGCTAAGGTTGCAGGTAGTCCCTGGAAACCATCCACCAGGACAACCGATGGTCAGAACCAGGGCTGGAGCCAGCTGGTGCTGGAATGAACACCAAGGGTTTAAGTGTTTCTGTCTTAGAGAGGCTGATGCCAGCTCCCCAGCTCCTGGCCAGCGGGCACAAAGCTGTACCTGGCAGGGCGTTTGGTCTATGCTTGCCAGGTGTGAACTGAAAAATGCCTTCCTTTGGTCCGGCTGGTTTGGGTGGTAGGAGCACGGGTGCTTGGCAGGAGGGTTGACCGTGGGGTCTGGGGCCCGCCTGCAGCCTTGGTACCGGTGGAGGTGGTCGGCTGATGGCGGGCTCTCACCCAATGCCTCTCCACCTCTCTAGCCAGCAGCTCTTTGTGTTTCTACCTGAGGTCACCAGCTCGGGCTGGCTCTAAACGCCAGGAATTTCACTGTGAAAAGCAAAGGCTCTTGGTCCTGTTGGTCCTTCCTCATTCTTTCAGTCCTACCGTGCTCCCAGGAGAGAAAACTCACCTGACGGCAGCTGTGATTCACGAGCGTGCCTGCGTGGCTGTGACAATGTGTTCGTAGCTGATGCTTTTACATACTAGGGGTTTTTTTTGGCACAGAGGGTTGGGTTCACCACCTTCAGCAAAGCTCGTTCGTGTGAAGGCACCCTGATTGCTTCCGTGTTTGCGGCTGTGCTGTGGAAAATGGGGCAAAAAGGAGCAAAGGCCGCGCGTGGTGGAGATCTGTCCTCTGCTCCTGCTCATTTTGGGTCAGGACTAGCTTCCTCCATGTTGGCCCCACTCAGGCGCGAGCAGGGTGGGCCTCGTGTGTGTCTGGTGGTGCAAATCCTGAATGGAAATGGCCCAGCAGCCCAAGGCACCCGATGCCCTCAGTGCTGCTGGGTGAAGGGAGTGCATTTCAACCCTGATGGGGCCAGCCAGGGCCTGGCTGCCATGGGTGGCCATGCTGGGGAGATGGCCCCAGAGCATGGCAGGAGCAGGCGGGCAGCTGCAGAGCAGGCGGTGGGTGCAGCCAGTTTCACGCAGCACCCCAGGGCTGCCCCTGGGCTTAGCTCTGTGGGGTGCTGCCAATGGGTGCCTCTTGGCATCAGCTGAGGGGTTTTGCTGGGGGCTGTGCCGCGGTGATCGGGTGGGTCCCGGTGCTCCGGCAGCGAAGGGAAGCAGAAGGCCCCCAGTGACGCTGTCAGAGCAGGGAGGAAGCTCCGGCCGCAGGAGGGGATTTCCAGAACATTGTGATCTGCTGCCTATGCAAATCAGGAACTCAAATTAATCTGGCAGGATGGGAGGGCTGTGGGATGGAGGGCAAGGGGGAGGCAGGGGAGGGAGCCTGGGAGGGCAGGCTGCTGGGAGAGGGAAGGAGGGAGCGTGGAAGGGATCGGGGTAGGCGAGGGCTCAGCAGAGGGCTGGTGTTGGGGAGTGATCTTGGGAGACCTCCTGCAGTGCCCTGCCTTTGCAGGGGCTGGGAGCCGCACTGTGGCTTTTCAGGGATGCCAGGCTGCTTTGGCTTTGCTGGGCTTACCCTCCTGCTGAAGGAGACCTCGCTTCTCCCTCTGCCTCTGGCATGTGAGACAAGGCTCAGTGTCACCCTCTCCACGGGAGGAGATCACCACCTCCTGCCTTCTTCCACAGCCTTGCCATCCTCCCCCTCCCTCCTCCAAGTCAGCAGGGGATGGGTTATGGTGGGACGTGGTGCAGCCCCACAGCGCTGTGGGAACTGGATCTGTGAGTGCTCAAAGGATTTCCTTGTGTGCCTGAAGCTTTTGAGTTATTCAGAGTCCAAATTTGCAAGGTCAACAACAGGCACAGAGGGGATTTTCCCCTCTTCCGCTTTCACCAGGCCATGTCTCATCCAGTTGCAATGCTTGAGAAAAGGTGTCCTCAACAGTCATCATGTCCTGGAAGGCCAACTCCAGGGATGATGCTGTGGGGAGAGCAGTCCTGGTGAGCTCAGCCCTTTCCCCAGCCTCAGCTCATGGTGGGGAACCGGCTGCCCAGCGAGCGGCACGTGGATGTGAGGGACAAGGCTGCTTATTCCTCCTTTGGCTTGGGAAGAGGAAGAGCTGAAGAAGAAACCTCTGCTGGCTTCCAAGACTCAAGGCTGGGTTTCTCGCCTCCGGGGGAAGGGTAGGAGGGTGGGTGGGCTGGAAGTGGCTCGCTTGTGTTGCAGCATTGGGGACCAAGACCAACGTCCCATGTGCCTCTGCACCAGATGCGGCTCCTCACAGGGTCTGGTAGTAAAGAGGATCTGTAGTGGTCCCCAGAGCTGACTCAGGGGGAGAGGTCTGACCCTCTGCATACCAAATGTGGGTTCACGGGGTTTTTTGGATGTCGCAACCTGTGAAATCTGGTGTTGGCTTTGCCTGGTCAATGTGCAGAACAGGCGTGTGCCAGGTGCTGGTGCGTAAATCGCAGACCCCGGCAGCCATTCCTCTGCTGCAGCCCTGAAGGCTGAAGTGTGGGTGGCAGCATGGACCTACCTCCAGCCCTTGCCCTGCTCACAGCCGTTCTAATTCTTCCCCGTTTTTGTGCCCATCATTTTGTCCTCCCCTTTAATTTCCTTTCCTTACCTTCCTTGAACTGCTTGCCTTTTTGTTGATCACAGAAGCAAGGTCTAAGATCTGCCACCGATGGCCCTTGGATTGGGCTGGTTGGAGCCAGTGGACAGAGCGGAGGTGTTCCGGGAGAGCAGTGCTATGAAGCCCATTTTCTCTAAAGACCGGGATGAAGCTGCTTTGTCTGAAGGGTCTATGACCGGCCCACGTGTAGGGGGTTTCATGGGCAAAACAGTCCTCACTTGGGGAATTTTTATTTAATTTATTGTCAATTAACACAAATTGCTAGCGAGTGATTTGGGCATTCAACAAAACAAGTGTTCCTCCTTCCCCAGGCTTGGCTTAGGCCACATTCTTTCCCTTTCCTAGACTCAGTGTTCCTTGTTTCACCACAGACTACACTCACTTTGTCCCAAATCCTTTGGCAAGGTGATGGGTCACGTGTAACCTTCTGGCTGCCACTTCTCTGTCCTTCTTAGGGGGTTTCTCCTACTCTTCTGTGCTTCTCCATGTCCCAGGGTCCACAGCCTGTCTTGGTGCTGCCAGTCCCCAGGCTCCTCTTGATTCACCTGGGGTCCTTCTAAAGCAACACCCCTGCCCAGCGCCTCCTCCTTCCTCCTGGCTGCTTTTGACCATTTCTCTGGGCCTGGTGTGGAGTCCTCAGGCTCTCCAGCATGGGAAGGCAGCAGGAGTTTAATTCAGTTGGCAGTGGGAGATGCATTTACTGCAGTGCATGACACCAAACAGGAGCAGGTCTTCAAACAGGAGCTGGCTGCAAATTCATCAACCTCTGCAAGAAAACATGGGGGTGAGAAACGGGGAGAAAATGCCCCAGGTGCAGAGTGGGTCCCAGAGGCCATGCTTGTGCTTCCCAGGGTGCCGTCACCCTCCCGGCATTACCCTTGGGGTGGGAGCTTTGTCCAATTTGTGGTTCTCCCTGGTAGGGTAAGCCCACCATGAGCAGCCCCGGGTGTGCTGCCAACCCCAGCATCATGGGGGTGGGATGCTGAAATATCCTGTGCTTAAATAGGAGATTGAGCGTGCTTAAGTATTTGCACTGATTGAAATGCTGCTGGATGTTTTCTGCTCCAGCCGTAGCCATCGCTGCTGGAGACGGATGACTATGGAGCTGGGACAAGACGAAGGCTTTCTGGCAGCAGGACTTTCCAGGACTGGGAGTTGCTCTGAAGAGGAAATCCCATCTCATTCTCCCTCTGTGTCCCCAAACACTGTGTAACTGCTGTCTTGCCCTCATTGCAGGAGCAGCCGGCAGCGGGTGCCAGGGAAATTCCTGGCCTTGGGACCGGTGCATTGGGGTCAGCTGGGCTTTCTGGTGGCGGCATCGCCCTGAGATGGGCTGGGAGCCGGCCCCGAGGGGCTGCCTGGTCTCACTTGTGGTCCCATGCCACTCCGAGGCAGCTGGGCTGTAGGTGAGGGAGTCACCGGGAACAGGCTTATAGCAATCGTGGTACAGCCAGAAATTTCACTGGACCGTTTATGCCTGTGCCCAGAGAATACACCCCCCTATACACACCCCAAGAGCCCGAGTTTTGGCAAAAAGGAGGCAGGATGATAGCTCACGCGCTGCGACTCTGTGCTAACGCTGAGCAGATTTCCCTCCCTGCTCTAGAGGAGCAGAGCTCCACTGCCCCAAATCTGGCTCTCCCAGGAGTGCCAGGCTGTCTCCTGAGCCCCAAAACTTCCTTGGACATTGCAGCCAGGCCCCTGAGAGCTCCATTCCCAGCTGTGGGGACACAGCCGGGGATTGGGCCAGCTCCGCTCCCCACAGCCGCTGTGCCGTACCCAGCTCTCCAGCAGCCTCACACCTCTGCTGCCAGGCTGAGAGCTGCAGTGCTGAGCTGTGGAAGGAGATGGGCAGATGAAGACGGGCTAAATCCTCCCTTCAAAACATCTGCATCTGCTCAGCAGGCTCCTGGCCAAGCAGGAGACCTGTGAGCTGCTGTGGCCATGGAGTGGGCTCAGCCCACCCAGGTGCCCCTGGGACTGGGGTGCCCATTCCTCATCCTCATTACACACAGGGGCAAGACAGAGGAGCCCAAATCTCTATGGGGAGAGAGCGAAAAAGCTTCAGCCAGGCTGTTTCCCCCCGCTCCGAGAAAGGTGTATTTTGTTGCAAAGGGGATGTTTTACAGGAAGGCATCAAGGGAATTTTCAGTGCAATAACAACCGGCTGAGTCGTTTCAGCTTCCCTGGTTTGTCTCTGCATGTTGCTGCTTCTCGACCTCAGCTAGTTTTGAAGCGTTATAATAATAGTGTGTTATTATTCCTAATGCTGCTTTGATATTTTGAAGGTGAAGCTTTCCTCACCTGGCTGTTCTGAGGAAGACTTGGGTATTCGAGACTTTTTGTTCCGAGTTGGAAACAATTGAAAGTGCTGGAATTTCCCACTTTTGGAAATTCCAGTTCTTTTCTCCTGGGCGCTGGGGGGGAAGTGCAAACATAAACTGTTTGGGGGTGTAGCCTCTATGGCATCTGCCTTTCAACTGCTTCTTCAGCAGCTTGAAAGCACAGGAAACTGCGTGCGAGGACGGGTGGATGCCATCAAGTCCGATTTGTATCTCTGTTTTATAAAAGCGTCATCCACACAACGGCATGAACCCTGCCAGGGGTTTTCAGAGGCATGAAGTAAAGTCCTCAGTGAAATCCCTGTGCTGCTGCAAGGGGCTGAAATGCATCTGTGGCTTTCTCAGCAACGGGGGACCCTGGGGTACTGCTCAGAGGGGCTTTGGGGTCTCCAGCGCCCTCCCTGGGGCTGGGGCAGGGCTCCTGCCCACCTTTGCCTGCAGGAGCAAGGAGGCACTGAGACTCCTCAGCACGGGCTCAGTCCCACCCAAACCTGCCCCAGTAAATCGACCGCTCTTGCCCCAGGGTCAGCAACAGTAAAGTTTTATTTATGAGATTTAAAATTGTCTTTTCCATCTGGGTAAATTCCCGGGTTAGTGGCATGTTTGGATATGCATTATTTTGCATTGAGACAGACAATAATCCCCTGACCCAGACCCCTCTGCTCCCCTCCCCAGGACTCCCCGGCTTGCACGTGGTGCCGCTTCCCAGCACAAAGTGAGTCGTTCTCTGCAGGGCACCGAGTGTCCCCTGAAGCCCCCGAAGCTGCAGTGACATCAAGGCGGTGGGTGCGTGCGTGCTGGCTCAGACACAAAGAAGGGGCTCCTGCGGCCGCCTAGTCCTCTCCCCCGCACAGGGCCAGCAGAGCCTTGCGGTAGTCGCCGGAGGTGTCCTTCTGCAAGAGGGAGATGTATGTCAGAGAACCGCCTACTGATGCCTGCCCTGGGGAAGCCCAGCTCAAGGCTCTGGGCACGGGGAGGGCACAGCTCCATGTGCTGGCCACCCTGCAGGCATCCATGTGGCAGTGGAAGATGTCAGCACATCCCCTCTACAGCCAGACCTGCCAACACTGGGGCAGTTTCCCCCTCCCCGGGGTGATGCTCAGCCCCTGAGATGCTCATGGCTCAGATCCCTGCAGGGCTCATGGCCAGGGCTCAGCCAGACAAGGTGACAAAGCTGGGAGGAATGCCCATGTCCCCTCACCTCGATCATGTGGTGCAGCGATTTATCGAACAAGTCTATGAACTCGCCCCGGATGTTGAACAGGTCGATCTCACTCCGGGAAATCATGATCCGGGTGAGGGTCCTCTCATCCGTGCCGGCACCCTGCAAAGGGGAGCTTGAACAAATAACCCTGGAGGGACTGGGGCTCAGGGACCCTCCCGGCATGTCCAGCACAGTCCAAGCTGGGGATTGGGTCCAGAGGGAGCCACGAAAATTATCAGAGGGCTGGAGCACCTCTCCTGTGAGGAAAGGCTGAGAGAGCTGGGGTTGTTCAGCCTGGACAAGAGTATGCTTTGAGGAGACCTTATAGCAGCCTTTCAGTACTTAAAGGGGGATATAGGAAAGATGGGAACAGACCTTTTAGTAGGGCCTGTGGTGATAAGACAAGGGGTAACGGTTTTAAACTAAAAGAGGGCATATTCAGACTAGACAGTTTTTACAGATAGGGTGGTGAAACAGTGGCACGGGTTACCCAGAGAGGTGGTAAATGCCCCAACCCTGGGAATATTCAAGGCCAGGTGGGACAGGAGCAACCTGATCGAGTGGAAGATGTCCCTGCTCACTGCAGGTGGGTTGGACTGGGTGACCTTTAAAGGTCACTTCCAACCCAAACTATTCTATGATTCTATGATCCTTGGACATGTGCTGGGCTGGCTCCTGGCAAGACACAAGCCTGCTGTATCTCCTGCTAACCCCAGAAAGCTGATTCGGTGTTGGTTTGAGCTCAGCCCTGCCCTGCTCCCTCGGGGACGGCTGGGAGACAAAACCCACCACTGCCATGGGGTTAAGTCAGAGAGTCCCAAGGGTGTCTGCCCAGCACAGCCCCCTCCCGCAGCCCGGCCGTAGGAGAGCCCATCTGCACCTTCATGGACTTGTAGAGCTTGTCAGCGAAGAAGGCTGGCTTGTTCTTCACACTCCGGACTGCAACACAGAGGGGAGAGAAAGTGGGCTCCTGGCTTGCAGCACCCAGGGGACAGATCACAGCCAGGAGCTCTGCCACCCCTTGGGTCAGCTGCAACCCTCTCCTTGGCACAGGGGTGCAGGCTTGGCCCCACAGGATGCCCTATAAATGCCCCGACCCCATGCCATGCTGGGAGTGCCCATGGCCCAAATGCAGCAGGAATCTGCCACCTCCTTTGCCTTGGCAGGGGCAGGTGAAGGGGCCGCCTGCCCTCCGGGGAGCCCTGCTCTGAGGGAGCACCCGCCGGGCACTGACCGATGGCCAGGAAGGCGTCCCTCACGTCTCCCGACATCCGCTTCCTGATGGCATGCTCCACGTCGTGGTTGGTCATTTTGATGAACTCCTGAAACACTGGGGATGGGGAGAGGAAAGGGTCACTGTTGACCTGCTCCGTCCCAGCCCCGGGCACCCAGGAGACCCAGAGCTTCAACCATGGAGGCTTCTGGACCAGATGGGACCAGAGCAGGCTTTGGTGACCTCAGCCAGCCACCCCAAATGCCATCTCCTCCCGCCACTGGGGAGACGGGGCCACCCCAACCTCCTGCTGCCCAGGAGTCCCATCCAGCCCAAATCCAAGCACTTGTGTTGCAGCTGAAGGTCCAGCAATGACCGAGAAATGTGGTCCTACCTCTGCGGAGGTGGGGGTAGCTGCGGGTGCAGAGGATGCTGAGGAAGCGGGTCTCCAGGGAGTCACTGGAGTCGTTGCTGGAGACGTCAGCAAGTTTCTGGGAGAGCAACCGAAAGTAAAGAGGGAGGCAGGAGGGACAGGCAACAGTAGAGAGGAACAAAGACGTCAGGCAGCTCTTCCTGGGACAGCCAGTCCCAAACACCCTCTTGCAAAGAGAGTGGCCTCTCATGAACAGGAAAATAGCTTTTTTTGGGCCAAAAAAACCATTTCATATCCATGGATGTGAGGGTGCACAGCTGCACGCTCACACATTACCTCTGAGAAAAGATGTTTTCCAGTTTTTGTGAAGAAGGGTTTGCAATGCTCGTGGTCAAGATATTGGTTAAGATATTTTTTTTGTCCTTTGGGGAGGGTGTTTTGGGAGTGACCAGTGCTGAACAGGAAATTCAGAGCTGCCAGACATGGGAGCTGGCCTCCAGCCTGGGCTGCAGCAGTGCTGCCCACAGGCGAAACGGCTGCCACCCCAGCGGGGAGGCTGTATGCATCGTGCCTGCTAGGCTATTGCAGCAGAAAGTTGCCTCTTCCCCAATTCCCACTTCTGGTGAGCCAGGGAAGCCAGTCCTGAGTCCCACACTGCCAGGAACATGGGTCCTGCATGCAGGTAGCAGGCAGGATTGGTGCCCAGCCCTCCCAAGGGCAGGAAGGTGGCTTTTCCTCTCCCCTTCCCTGCCCAGCATTGCAGGGAACTGCCCTTGTGCAGATCCCATCTCTCCCCTTGCCACCCATCCTGATGCAAGGACCCTGGAGCCCAAGCAAGCGAGCACAGCCCATGTGGTCAGAGGAGCCTGGCATGTGGGGCTGCTATTCCCAGCCCCGTGCCCGAGAACCGCAGCATCCCCTCAAAAACGCAGAAGGCTGAGGAGCGAAAGGGCAGGCACTCACCAGGGTCTCGGCAATAACCTGGTGGAGAGAAAGAGAGAGACAGGAAGACAACAGGGTCAGAAGGTACTGCTCAATCTTTTTCCTTCCCTGGCAAAGTGAGGGAAGTCTAGCAAAATCCCCTAAAATGACCTGTCCCCAGCTGCCCTGCTTCCCTGTGAGCTGGCCTGATCTTTGGACCTGTGTCCTCCTCCAGTCTAGCCTCTACACCACGAACTAGGGTGTGGGGGTGGTCTTTGGCCAAGCAAAGTGAGCCCCCCCACCCCTGGGGCTTGGGTACCAGCCCGTTGCTCCCCGGGGAGCATCCTTGCCTGGCCCCAAGCTGGTGTGAGCCAGCCTGCCCGCCGCTGCCAGGGGCAGGCAGCAGGAGGAGGGGAAGGACGGCTGTGCTGACAAAATACAGTGTGGGGCCAGGCCAGCTGCCAGCCAGGCTGGCTCGTCCCTGTGTTCGTCATCCCTGGCTCTCTCTTTCTCTGCAGCAGGTCAAGGCGAGCGGCAGCGCATGCGGCGGGGTGCGGGCAGCGCTGCATCCGCTCCCTCTGCTGGCAACGGCCCTGCTGGGGAGCTGCGCTTCTGCCTGCTGCCGGCATGCATTAGAGCAAGCGTTGTTGGGGCAGGACAGCCAAGCGAGACCCCGGATTTGGCCCTGCACCAGGCTTCCCAGGCCCTTTCAGAAGAGACTTGTCCCAAAGGAGCAGGAGGCCAAGGTGCACAGCCCAAGGGTCACAGGTCTCCTCGCGCAGGGAGCTGAGCCAGGCAATGGGGCCCCAGCACCCCGCTGGCTCCCCCTGGCTCACCACAGCCCAGTAAAGATGAGGCAATGGTTTGTGGGCTGGGGCTGGCATTCTAGCACGCTGGCAGGGTGAAAAGCAGCTTAGGCTTCAGGGCTGCCCCATGCACAACACAAAGAGGTGGGTGGCTCCTGCAGACCAGCCCAAAGCTGCCTTCGAAGCTCAGCTGCCAGATTTCAGCATCAGTGTGTGTTACCAGACCCCAAAGTGGCAGCTCTGCACGAGAAATGCTGCAGCCCCTGGCTGGGGGCCCCCCGGGGCTGGGCCTTGGGGCTGCTCTCATGGTTTGCATCTTCCCTGTGCATGGAGCAGCAGAGCCCAGGGCATCAGAAATCAGGCCTGGGAGCTCTACCTCCGAGGCTGTTGCTTCACCTGGCATCTCCCCTGCAGCTTACAGAGACCCTGTCCCAGCAGCATTTGCTTCCCTCAGGGTACCATTTCTAGACCAGGGATGCAACATCCTCGGGGTTTTTTTTGTTTTATGCAGAGCCTGTAACAACACTTCCAGTATGGTTCTTACCTTGGCGTCTTCATGCGCCTGCGTGAGGTTCTCTGGTCCTTCGTCACGGTTGCCCTGTGGTTCAATATAAAAATCATGGAGCTGGGGAGAGGACATCTCCTGGGAGAGCCCCAAGCGTGGAGGTGGCAGAGAGGGTCCAGCAGTGCTGCCCAGCCAGGTGGTGATGCTCTGTCTTCTCTGTAGCCACCATCCTCACAGACCCCCACCGCTGCCTGTGGCAGGGAGGGTACAATCCCCAGCAAGAGGGATGCCCTTACCAGAGCCAGGGAGACGAGAATCCTCTTGAAATGCCCAGATGTGTCAGAGCTCAGGTCATCTTCCAGGCACTTGTGGTAGGCTGTGGAGAAGGGGGACGCCTGAGTCCTGGACCCTGCCTGCAGCTCTGCTTCCCACCCACCAGTGCCTGTGATCCTCATGGAGCCTGTTGGTGGTGGTGGCCATCCTCCAACCCATGCATGGCTGAAATAGGTGCCTCCATCTGCTATTTTCAGGCCTGGGGAGGGGGGGATCACCCCAGAAGCTCTTAATGCCCTGGGCAGGGGCACAGCCTCTTGCTCCACATGCTCCTGAGGGAAAGGGATCATTGTGAAAGAGCTCTTGGGAGGGGACATCAGTGGCAGAGCTGGGGCATGTCACCATGACATGGAGAGAGGTCAGGACCAGTGCTCTGCTGGGGCTGACCAGCCACAGAGCCATCTATTTAAAACCTGGGACTTTCTGGGGGAGAAGAGGCTGGGGCCGTGACCTGGAGCTTGCAGCTCTTGTTCCCTACGGAGAAGGGGACATGGATAGAAGACAAAGAGAAGCACAGGGTCTGAGAAATCACAGGATGGATTTGAGGACTCCTGCCAGCCTCATCCCAGGTTTCCACTTCTCTTTAATAAGGTGTTGGACCTGGGGAAGAGCTGCTCTTGCCTGGAGGGACTAATAGACCTTCACAGCACCAAGCCATGGACCCAACCCAGAGGCAAAAATTGCACCCCAGACTCTGGAAAGGGCCTTCTACAGTGTTAAACGTGGTCCATGCCCAGGACCTGTGTGCTCCCCACATCCCACCTGTGCCGTACCTTCCTGATACGCCTTGTTGATAGCTGCGATCTCCTGGTTGTTCCGTGTGGCCATGATTTCGATGAGGACGCTCTCGTCTGTGCCAGCCCCCTGGAAGAGAGCGGCATGGTGGGGTGCTATGGGTGTCAGCGCTAGATGGGGACATGGCAGCATTGCCCCCTGCAGGAAGGGGCTGCTGTAACCCCAGGGCTGCCACATGCCAGAAGTCCACATCCAGCAAATGGCCCCAAGGGTTGGTAGGAACCAGCATGGAAGCATCCCAGTGAGCTGCCAGCGGCATCCCAACTGGTGTGACTGGTGGATAGCGCTGTATGCCACTGGTTTGCCCCTACCCTGGCTCTCCTATGGCTGCCTGCGCCTGGCAGGGCACAGCTCCTGCTGCAACGTGGGGATGCTCTGTGAAGCAGTGGAAGCCTCCCTGGGAGGCTTCGTGTAGGAGCTGCCTAGAGCATGCTGGGCTGCAAAGAGGCCAAACCGGGCTCCCAGCAGGTCTTGAGTGCAAACCAGGTCTTTGTCCTGGCGCTTTCTGCTCTGCTTTCCTTCCATATAGGAGATGAGAGTCTGGGGGTGTCTGAAGCTGGGGTGCACTCACAGCCCCGGGCCACCAGCAGCGTGGTTACAACCACAGTGAAAACCATCTCGTACTCATGTGCTGAAGCTGATACCACCAGCGTGGCAGTTACCTCCACAGCCTTCCTCAGCTGCTTGGCATCGTACTGCGCCGGCGTCAGCATGAGCCCGAGGATCAGCTTGGCCAAGCTGCCCGACAGCTCAGATTTCAGGTCTGCCATCAGGTCCTGCAAAGCATTTGAGGGTTCAGTCCCCGGCTCCTTCCACAGGGACAGACCAGCTGAGGCAACGCCGGGGAGAAAACAGGGGAGGAGAGTGTGGAGGTGGGAGATGTCAAGGGAAGACCCTTGGGGGGGCAGTTTAAAGTCACTTTTTGGGGTGTGGCTCTGGGGAGATCCTGGGTCTGGAGTCCCCTGTGCGGGAGCAAGGATGGGGCAAGCAAAGGGGAAGGGACACCCTCCCCTCAGGCTGGTGGTGCACCCAGAGCAGGAGGCTGCTTTGACAACTCTGTCTTCCTCGGGGAAGTCATGCTGGGGAAAATTGGGGTGCCCTGGCTGCCCACCACTGCCTGGGCAGGATTTCTTTCAGTGAGGGGCAGATCTCTGAGTGGGTGGGGGCAGGACGCGGGCAGAAGGAAGGGTGGGAAGGGGGGGCTGGCCGTACCCTGCCGTAGTGAGCCTTGTAAGCCTTTAGGATCTGCTGCCTCTGGGCGTTGCTCCTCTGCGTCACCACCTCGATGATGGCCCCTTCGTCCGTGCCTGCAATGACAGCAGCAATGCTGAGGAGAGCCAAGGGGGCCAGCAGAGCCACGCTGTGTCACCCCTGTCCACAGGCACATCGCTGTCCCCCACCATAAATGGGAAATGGGGAAGAGGGAGCTCCCACAGCTCCCAAACTGGCTCTTTTCCCCCTCCCTGGGGCTTTCACACAGCCCTGTGTGGGCCAGGGTGGGTTTTCTGCGCCAGAAGCTGTTGAGGAGCAGCAGGATGGGTCTGGGTGCACGGTCCCCACTTACCCAGGCCCTTCATCGCCTTCCTCAGCACCTGCGCGTCCCCGTCGTCATTGAAGCCTCCTGCGGGCTGCACGGTTCCTCGCAGCTGTGGATGCACAGAGGGGTTTGGGTTCATCCCTGAGCTGGGTGGGATGGAGGGAGGGATGGAAAAAAGAGAGGGAAGGTGCCACCCGGCAAGCTGAGGCCAAAGCAGGTTGTGTGTTAGTGCAAGCACCTGGGGCTCAGTGAGGATGTCCCTGCCACTGTCACCCTTTCCATCGAGGGGCAAACCATAGCCAGGCCAGCAGAGAGCGGGGAGAAGATGGCAACAGACAGTCCCTGGAGTATCGCTGTCCTGCTCGGTGTTATACCCGCCTTCCCTAGCGCTGGGACACCTTGGCCAGCGCTGGCCGCATCAGCTGAGAGCCAGAAGAGGAGTTGCTGAAAGGGTGCCTGCTCCTGCCCTGTAACGCTGCCCTCCTGCGTCCTTACAGCTCCCAGCACGTCTCTGTCCTCCCCATGCACATAGGGCTCAGGGTGCCTTTTCTGCACATCCCAAAGCACCGCTTTGTGGGTGCCTCTGTCTGCATGCAGGGTGCCGGCTCCCCATGGCATGGCCGTGCCCCGGGGAGCAGGAGGTCTCCGGTGGGCACCGGAGCCAGGGCTGCAGGTGATGCAGACATGCAGGGCCCGCCGTCCCGAGGGAGGGAGGCCTCAGAGAGAGGAGGGGGTTAGTGGAGCCCACGGGGGGCGGCCAGCCCTGCCGGGGTTAAGTCCCACCAACCTCATGCCCCAAAACCAGAGAAAGGCGTCGAGAGAAGCTGCGGAGCAAGAGGCAGAGCAGAGGCGCAGGGCTGGCCGTGCCCCATGGCAGAGAGGAGCAGACGGGGGTCCTAAGCTGGCAGCGAGCAGAGAGGGGGTATGGGGGGGGCGGGGGATGCTGACCTCTACTTTGGCCACCGCGCTAAGCTCCCACATCCGATAGGCCACCTGCGCCGCCTCGGGGAAGAACTCACCTGCGGCACTGCAATGGGAGGGCAAGGACAGGGGACAGTGAGCCACGGGGGCCCGCACCCCGCCAGCGGCCGCCCCCCACCCCATCCTGCCCCTCCACGAAGGGCATTTTGTACCCGCCGGGTGCTGGGCATGGGGGCAGGCGGGCAGGAGCTGGGCGGGAATGGGGCAATTGAGTGGTAAATCCCAACCGTTCCCACCGGAGGACGTCCTTCCAGGTGTTTGCCTCTGCCCTGCGGGGCTGCCACGTGCCAAGAAGGGGCCATGGCATCGTGGCTGCAACATGCAGAGGGGCCGTAGGGCCCCCCGTACCAAACCACTGTCACTGAGGGTGCTGCCGGCCCAGATGCTCCACCAGGCTCTGACCTGAAGGTTTGTACCCAGGACCAAGGGGACAAAGAGGGAAAAACAGGGGGTGACAGGCGGTCTTACTCATCGTCCCCTCCACACAGCTTCAGCAGGGCCTTCTTGTATTCCCCGGAGGTATCCTCCTGGAAAGACAGACGGAGATGGAGAACCATGCGGCCAGGAGGGTCAAGGTAGTGCCATGGGACGGGTGCACGGAGAGGGGTGTCCCTGAGCCTTGTCCTCCGAGCTGGACACCCGGCACAGGGTGGCTGGGGAGGGGTTCAGCCCTTCCATGGGTGCTGGCATCACGAGCCAGGCAGCATTAGCGACTGCTTGGAGCGTGGCTGGGGACTCCCAGCACTTACCTTGATCATGTTGTAGAGAGATTTATCATACTTGGTCCTGAACACCTCCCGGATGTCCAGCATGTCGATCTCGCTGCGAGACACCATGATGCGGATCAGCGTGTTGTCTCTCGTGCCCAGCCCCTGCAATGAAGGAGCCCCCGCATCAAGCCTGGGATGGCCAAGCAGCCCCACTCAGCCCATCACATTTGGGGCCCTTTATCAGATTTCTACCCAGCCCCGGATCTGAAGGAATAACTCCTTTGGAGGGAAGAGCAGAGACCCCAGGTCACATAGGTCCTGTCTTCACAGACCTACGTCACCTTGCCCTCCACAGCACCCTGCAGCAAGGGGACTCCTCCTCTGGCCGGCTCCCCACAGCGCTGCAGGGGACCCCCTGGAGAAGGGGTGATCCACTCACCTTCATGGCCTTGTAGAGCCTTTCAGCAAAATACTCTGCGGTGCTTCTGATGCACTTAACTGCAGGGAAATAGAGGCGTGGTGAGGGACGCCGGCACCCAGCTTTGCCAGCATCCCAGCCTCTGAGTACCCACACCCCTTGGGCACCACATTCAGCATCCCCACCTGCCCTGAAGGAGCCTCCTGGAGCTCCTAAAACCAGGCACAGACATGACCCCAATCCCTCTGGCTCTTGGGCTGAGCCCTCCCACCCCAGCAAGGCCAGCGGCGTGTTTTCGCAGCACCCCTCACGCAGGGGCTGACTTACCCACAGCCAGCATCAGCTTTTCAAAGTCACCAGAGAGCTCTCCCCGGATGCTCCTCTCGATCGGCTTCCCAGAAATCTTCAGGTACTCATCAAAGACTGCAGGACAAGAGCGAGATGATGCCCGGAGAAGCTGCCAAGATACCTTCAAGCCCAACCCTGAGCTCGCAGGAGATGCTCACCCAGGCGGAGGTGCTGCTTGCTTCGCCGGCCAAGGATGTAGATGAACTGGGCCTCGTCCGTGCCCCATTTCAGCTCACCGGCTTCCAGCAGGTCCTTGTGGGATGGGGAAGGTGAAAGAGCCCGAGTCAGGGCTGCTCATGTGGGGCTCTGCCTGAGCATGGGCACCCTTGGCACCCACCCGCTTTTCACAGGACTAAGTCTGGATGGTTCCAGTGCCACCAGCCCTGTCCCTGCCCAGATGCCACCCATCCCAGCGACCTGCCAAGCCTCACCTTGGCATCCTGCTCCACCAGGCCCTCGCTCACCACGTCATCCTCCTCCCTGGTGCCCTGTGGGACAGAGACGGGCTCAGCCCTGCTGTGCACAGGCACCCACCACCTACAGACACCGGATAGATGGACATACCTGAAGCAGAACAACGAGCATCTTCTTGAAGTGCCCTGATGTGTCTCCAACAATGTCAGCCTCCAGATCTCTCTCATAGGCTGGTGGAAGAGGGAGAGGTCAGGGCCTGGAGAGCTGGATCCCCTCACCTCTGCCCCTTGTCCTGGCCAAGGGGACACAGGGCCACCCCCGCCCTTCCCCAGCCCTCACCATCTTTGTAGGCGGCCACCAGGTCGTGGATCTCCTGGTTGGTGCGTGAGGCGAGGATCTCGATGAGGCACTTCTCATCTGTGCCGATGCCCTGCGGGCAGAGATGCAGCCCCGTGAGCAGTGGGGCCAGCCGGGGTGTCCTTGGAGGGGCCCCAGGGGGGCTGCGCACCCCTTACCGCGATGGCATCTTTGATCTCCTTGGCATCGCTGTAAGCTGGGGGACGCATCAGGCTCACGATCAGCCGCTCAAACTTCCCCGTCAGCTCATACTTGAGGTCTGCGATGAGATCCTGGTGGAGGGGGAGAAGGGGGCTGGGGGACCCTTTGCTCCACAGCATCTCTGAGTGAGTCCAGGGAGCGGTGGGTGCCAGCATGGGCTGGTTGGTGGCAGCCACGGCCACCTGCGTCCACAGTGGGGACACAGACCAGGGAGCGTTTCTGCTGTTACCTTCCCATAGAGGGACTTGTAGGCTTGGCAGATCTCCACTCGCTGCTTGTTGCTTCTGGACGTGATGAGGTCAAGGATGGCCTCCTTGTCGCTGCCTGTGGGGAGAGACGGGAGTCACATTTAGCCCCACGGCTGAGTCTCACCCCCCATGGCTGGGCTCATCGTAGCCATCCTGCCGTGCCCAAAGCTGCTTCTGACTTGGGGCCGGGAGGAGAAGCAGAGCTGAGCTGGCTCCAGGGAAAACAGGGAAGCCAGGAGATGTCCTGGCACGCTTGCCAAAGCAGACAGGCAGCTGAAAGGGGAAGTGATGCAGGATGCCCAGCCATGCAAGGGTCAACCGAAGGAATAGGGGACCTCAGGGTGGCCCCGGGGTGACAGTCCAGAGGATCATCCATACCAAATCCCTTCATGGCATTGTACAAGGCCTCCGCATCCTGGCTGGCATCAAAGCCTGGGAAATCTTTCACTGACCCCCTGTAGACCTAGGGGAAAGGAGGTGAGAAGGAGAAAGGGGAAGGAGAAATTGAAGCTGAGCAGGACTGGGTCAAGACCCACTGCCTCTCAGGCTGCCCAAAGGCAAAGCTCAGCCTCAAACATAAACACTTGTTCTTTTTGTCAGTTGTTTCCTTTCCTGTTTGCTCTCCCTGCTCTGCAAATTGCTTGCATGCTGGGTCATTGGAGTACATGGCCTTCCCCCCGTCTCTCACTGGTGCCGTTCTCTGTTTGCTGCTTGTGCCCCGTGTTTAAGCTGGATACAACCCTCCCCGCTGCGCCAGCAAGAGCTGGTGGTTTGAAGAGAGATTTCTTGAGCACATTTGGGTTCCCAGCTCCATCTGGGGGGGGTCAGCAGGAAGAGGGGAGACCTGACAGGAGGGTTGGACAGCCTGAACATAGGGGAAGGCATGGATGGACCAGGGCGGTCCCCCTGCAACGCAGCAGGGCTGAAGGGAGTTACGGGGGGTGGATTGGGAACGAGGAAGGAAGTCATTTTCCTACTGCCTTTTGTGAGCAGGGAAACCCTCCGGATGCTGAGGATGCCCAAGCTCTGCGTGTCCTCCAAGTGGAGACACATTTGCAGGCACAAAATCATCCCGGGCTGCTAAGTGGAAAGCACCGAGAAGGGCCGGAGCTGCCAGCAGCTTGTCCTGCCCCAGCGTGTGCTCCGCAGGGCCCAGGCTGGTCCAAGGGGTCGGAGCAGAGGTCTTGGATAGAGGAGACTTTCCCTCCTCTGCACCTCCAGGCTGCACAACGGGGAGCCCAGGAGTGACACCCCCAAACAGAGATCTCAGAAAAAAGCAGGGACTGGGCTTCCCCTCCCCAGGTCAGCTTTGCCCAGGGGAATTCACCCCAGGGGAGCCTGGGGCTGGACTCTGAACGAGATCGATACAAACCCTGGGTGGAAGCAGATGTGAAACCAGCCCAGCCCCACATACGGAACTGGGACACATCCCCACCGAGCCAGCTGAGCACCAGTACTGTTTCCTTAGCGGTCTCACTGGGAGCCAGGCTGAGCCGGGGCTCTCAGCTGCGTCAGCACCCTGGGGAACTCTGAGCACCCTCCCTTGGCTCTGTGTGTGCCGTGTGCCAACAGGGTGCGTACACCTCCCAGGGCTTACTGGCTCAGGGTCTGCTGCGGGGCTGAAAATCCCCGAGAGCTGTACAAACGCCCAGGGCTGTTGCCATCGTGGGCATCTAAAGCCCACATGTCCCCCGAGAAGATGGGCATGAGGCAGGCAGCACCAGTGCTAGCATCCCGGACCCAGTAGGTGCCACCAGAAACGAACCCAGGGGGATGCACATGGGGCAGCCCTGTCCCCATCACTCCCCTGGGCCCCATCCCAATGCTGAGGCACAGCAGCTCCGCTGTGCAGCTCACACAGCTGGGATCCGTACCCCCATTTTCCAGAGAGAAACCAGTCCAGGCTGGGCACATCCCACAGGCCCTCTCTGGAGGAGCTGCTGGCACTGGTGTCCCACATGGTGGGGACCGGGTCAGGCAAGAGGAGACGCTGCCCTTCGAGGGAGCCCGGTGGCACAGGGACGGATCATATTGCAGGTGATTCATCCAGAGAGCTGGATTTAGCCCCGCTTCCCGGCAGCTCCCGGACCCTCCTGGCTTGGGGCAAGCTGCTGCCCACACACATGCCTTGCAGAGACATAAATAAGGAGTTGCAGGGGAAAGGAGGTGCCGGGACACAGCAGGAGGGAATGAAGGTGGCTGGAAGGTGCTGAAGTCGCACGGGTGGTGATGGGGAGAGAAGATGTTGGCCCTGGTTAAATGGGGAGGAGGAGCAGGGCTGAGCTCCTGCCTGCTGAGCCATGGAAGCACGAGCTGCTTGCCTTGCCGCAGTGCCGCCATGGCTGAGGTCAAGGGAAACTGAGGCAGGAGCTCAGCGCTGGGCATTGCCCCACGCGCCCTGCACTCTTGTGGGAACGAAGCCCCAGGGAGGTGCAGAAATGTCACTCCGGAGGGGAACAGCATCCTGCCCGCTGCACCCTCCTTGCACCCCCATCCCCCTTTCCATCTCCTGCTTCAGCTGCCGGGGCCCCCCTGCCTTCCCCCCTCTGAGTCATCCCAGCCTGCCTGGGACCTCCCAGCTAAAAATAAACCAGGCTGGGGCTGGGAGGGTGGAAGCAAAATTCCCAGCGTGGCTTTGCTCTCTCCCACCACATGGCTGCTCAGGGGTCTTGGACCACTGCAGGGGTGATGCTCACCAGCGTTGGGCCTCAGTTTCCCCACCCAGAAGCAACCACCCCCTCAGCCAGGCAGGAAGCTGTAGGTAATTGGGCTTGAGGCAATGCTCACTTGATTTCTCAAGGGAATGGAAAGCAGAGCCTGGCCCCAAGCAGTGGAAAAGGGAGACTCTGGACTCAGACTCCTCCCCTGGCTAGCACAGTGCAGGCAGGCTGTTCCCCCAGGCAGGCTGTACCCCGCCAGCCACAGCTGCCCACCCAGGCAGGGTTTTCCACCCATGCTGAGATGTTTTCCTGGCCTCGAGGGAGCATCTGCTCACCCAGCTGCCACGCTGCACCAGCCCTGGCTCCGAGCGGGGAGAAATCCAGGCTGGTGGGGAGAGGCTGACCTGGGGCTGAACGCCTTGCAGTGGGCTGAGGCACAGGCAGGATTTCTCTCCAGCAAAAGCCCAAATTCCCAGTGCAACAGCTCTTCTCCTTCTCGCAGCCTCGCTTCTCTTCCCCATCCCACTGTGGTCCCAAAAGGATTTTTGCTCCTCGCTGTCCCTGCTCTCCCAGCTCCCTGCCCCAGCACTTCCCCCCATCTGCATCATATCCAGACAGCGCTGGCTGGAGAGGCAGGAATGTAAACAGGCTCCGGGCAGCGTCGCACGCCCCGTGCGCAACACCACCATCTTTGCTGTGCCATGGAGACGCTGCCCGGGCTCTAGGGTCTGCCCCGCGGCACCCTCCGTACCCATCCCCACCGCCCGTGGGTCACCCTTACCTTTCCTTTGGGTGCCATGGCTTCCCGAGCTGGAGGTCACTGGAGTGAGGGCAAGGAGGAGCTGCGGGAGGGAGCAGAAAAGCCGCCATGAGCCAAAGCCCCCTCTCTGCAGGCTACGTGAGCCAGGGGAGGCTTCGCTCCCTGCCTTGGGCGCTGCTGCGGATACCCGTGGGAGGGCGATGGCCGGGTGCTGCTGGGGAGGCTCAGGGAGAGGGGTTTTGCCAGCCACCCTGCGGTCACCAGAACTGAGGTCCTTTGGCACTACGAGTTGGGGAACCCATGGGAGGGGGCAGTGGAGATGGGCCCCTGCGCAGCTTCCTGCCAGCGCTGAGAGCAACCGGGAGGGGAAGAAAGTGCTGAATACATGGAAATGGGCCGAGCATCCTCCATGGGGCTGACCCTCCTTGCTGCACCCCACAATGCTCCCCCTGCAGCCCCCCCAAGCCCTGGCACCATCCCAGCTTCAGCAGCTGCTGGGGACGCCCCATTGCTGCGTGGTGCCAGGGGCTGGGCAGCCCCCCCCAAAGTCCCACCAGCTTTATCTGAGTTTCCATGCATCGAATCAAGGCCGCCATCAGTCCCACGCACCCAGCGGAGCTCAGGAAACGCAGTGGGGTTTCCAGGGTAACTCGCAGGTTGTTTTCTAACACTAAAACCATTTATAGCTGCAACCCGCTGCAGCCTGGGCTCTCCTCACCACCACCACCCCCCCCACACCCCCCGAGACAGTCCCCAGACAGAGCCTTTTGCTTGGAGAAAGCTGACGGAAGGAGAAAAACAGCTGGAAAATGGAAGGCGGCCATGAATGAACCGCTGAGCGTCAGCTGAGCTCCAGCCATGAGGCATGGCTGCCTCCCCGCCAGCGCTCACCCTCCCTCTGAGACACGTTGCAGGAAAGCTCCAGGCGCAGTGGGGCTGACCTAGGGGGATTTCTGCCCCCCAGCCAAGCTCGATTCCATGCCACCGAACAAGTAGAGGAAGCCTCATGAACTTCCCTGGCTTGGCCCTGCTTCCCTGCGAGAGCACCCGTGGAGGGTGAGACCCAGCCCCGCAGGCGTCGGCACGGCTGGGTCACCCTGCTCGGGTGCAGGAAGCCTCCTGGTACCTGCGGGCGTCCTTGCTAAGGGAAGGAAGTTTTGCAGAAACCCAGAGCTGCCTTCACCTCCCCCCCCATTTCAGCTGGGGAGGCTGCAAGGCTCAGCTGCCCTTCCCCATGGCTTCTGGCTGGGGGAGAGCCCCCACGTGCCCCATGCGGAGTGGGGCTGCACTGCAGCCGGGTGCTGGGTGGGCGCCAGGGGATCCCAGCCCCCGGCCCATGCAGGCTTTTAATGCCACTCAGGAGCCTGTACGTGAAGCTGTGTACCCTCCAGGGCACAGAGAAAGCCCTGCGTGGCACAGCCTCCCCACCTCACTCCATGCCTGCGGCGGCCAGGCTGAGACCACCCAACTCATCTGAGCCATGGCGGAAAATGCCCCGGCCACACCCAGTCCCCAGCCTGTCCCTGCAGTGCCCTGTCCCCGTCCCCCACCGCTGCTGACACCTCTGCAGAGGCTGGGGGAGCCGCCCCAGCTCCTGCCCTTCCATGTGGGGAGGATGCCCGCGCAAACACACTGCATCCAGGTGGCAAAACCTGGAGGCTGCAGAGCCCAAGCATGGGGATGTACCTGCCCCCCCCCCCACCACCACCCCACCCCGAAAGATGGAGAGGATCAGGTTGTGGGGGTCTCTGGATAGAAAGTGCCATGAGAAACCTAAGTGAAGTGCACAACCCTTTGCAGAATGACCCACCCTTGCCAAAAAGCCTCTTGCCCCCCCCCAGCAGCGTGCACCCCACTGTGCCTCTCCACAGCCCCGCCACAGCTTTGGGCTCAGGGGTTTCTCCCCAGGAGCTCAGCACCCCCTTTTGCAGCCCACTGCCTGGCGGGGGTCCCCAGCATGGCCACACATGGCAAAGGCCACGGCACACCCAGCACCCCATCATCCTACCCAGAGGACGGAAAGGGAGCTTTGCTGTATTAAAAAAGCAGCATCCGTCCTCCCTGAGCGGCAAGGGACGTCCCCAAAGTCCCCTGCCCCACCCCAGCGCCAAAGAGTCCCCTGGCCCTCCTAGAGCTCCATGCCTCTGGGGTGGAGTACGGTGTGTTTGCCCCTGCAAAACTCTGGGGGTACCAAACCGGGGGATCCCCCCCGCTGAGCCCAGCTGGACCCCTGCATGGAGGGATGGGCGTTTCCGCAGCCACCGCAGCGTGGGGGCCCGGACAAAGGCGCATCCCGGGAGGGACACACCCATGGGCCCTGCAGCAGTGCCCGTGCCCACCTGAAAAAGCACCCCCTGGCTGCGCAGCCCTCCAGGCTTTTGTTAAAAAGGAAGGATTTTTCATAAAAAGAGAAAGAAAACAAGGATTCCACCCACCCCCACCCCCCGCAGCCACCCCTTGGAGGGACCCTCCGCTCGCCTGGCTTTCCTCCCCTCGCTTGCCACCACGGTGGCTTTGCACACCAGCACCGTCCCCTCGCCTGCCACCATGGTCCCCCCGCACGCGGGCGCGCACTTACGAGCGGCACCGAGGTCTGGCCGGGTGTGCTGGCGGAGCAGCCGGCGGGCTCGGAGCGCACTTGTGGCCGTCCTTGGCCTGCAGCTGTTTCCTATAGCGAGACGTCACCGCTCACGAGCCCTCCAGTCCCCGCCTGCCACGGCAGCGGGGCCAGGGCCGCGCTCCCACCCTCGCCACCATGCCAGACCTCGAGCCCCTCAGGTTTGGGTGCCCAGCGTGCGGGGGGACCTGGTGCCACCTTGCAGAAGCACCCCTGCCCTTGCCAGGGCGTGGGGAAAGGGGTCACTTTGGCAGAAAAGTGGGGTGGGTGCAGGGGCTGTGTGCCAGCAGCGGTGGCAGGCGCAATGTAAGGCAATAACCACGATTGCACTTCGGCTGCGGAAATTTCACCCCCTTCCGTCCCCCCCCCCCGCCCCGCCCTGGTTTTCTGGTGAACACCGGGGTGCAGGGTACCCTGCTGCCTCCCCGGATGGTCCTGCTGCTGGCTACTGCCACCCGCACCAAATCTCCCCCTTCCCTGGTCGTGGTTGGGAAGCGTCCATCCCTGACTCCCTCTGCAAAAAGCCAAGGGGGGGGGTTGGTCCCCCAGGACCTGCTTAAGGGGGGAAGGTGCTGACCAGGGCTCTGCAAGGAGCAGCCGAGGGGCAGGAGCCGAGCTGGCACAGGGAGCTGGGCAGAGGCAGCCCCCCATCCCCCCCCAGCCTGCAGACCCAGGGGTGAGAAGACCTTGCAGCACAGCCACGGATGCAGGCTGAGCCTCTCCCTCCGAGATGCTCCTGGCAGGCTGTGCCGCTGCCTGCAGAGCCCCGGGGCCGCTTCCTTCCCTGCCTCGCCCGGGTTAACCCCACTCCTTCCTTACCACCTCCCTTTGCCCCAGCCAGCGCAGAAGCTGCAGAAGGACTGGAGGAGCTGGCGGGGGTCCCCAGGAGCCATGGGCAGTGCTCTGGCTGATACCAGCAGGAGCAGACAAAATCAAGGCCCCCCCCCTCAATATGTTGAAGGCTGCTGGCATGTAACCTTCCAGGCACCCAAGTCCTGCTGGTACCCGCTGGCTAGAGCACCTCTCTGGGGCTGCAAGGCAGCCAAGCTGCTCAACCCTGCCTGTCCTGGAAGATGATGGTAGTCCTGGGCAACAGGGACCCCAGGCTGGCTCTGACAAGCCCTATGGCCAGCATGCAGCCACAGGGCTGTGCCCCCAGGTGACTGGAAGCACCCTGGGAGGGGGAGACCCTCATGGGGGGCACTGGCTGTTCCTTTGTGCCCTGTTGTTCCCTCAGGGCAATGTTCCCCTGGGCTAGCGTTGGTGTCTGGAGGCCTTACCCACATGAGACAGCGTGGGTAACAAGCACAGCTTTGTTCACTCTGTGCTGCAATGCAGGACAACAGCCCTGCTCCCCTCCCAGTGCCCCGGCTAGGTCACGGTGTGCTGAGCCCCACTGCCCCAGCAACTCACAGGGTGTACTGGGGATATGGGGCTGCCCCATACAGCCAGGACAGGGCAGCCTTATGGTTAGAGCACACACCTATGCTTTAGGAGCTCTAAATCCCACCTTGCTTTGTTCCTGCATGGCTGATGTACCCCTCCTCTTCTTCTTACAAGCTGGAGAATGTGCTGATACATCACAGCTTAAGAGGTTTTTGTCCCCAAATACTGTAAGCAGACAGAGCCTCAGCACTTTCCACACAATAAATTCAAAATTATTTTCTCCCTGCATAATACTAGCTCCCAGCTTCTTCTCAGAGCCCAGACTTAGTCCTCTTCTCCCAGAGTGCTGAAGACCAGCCAGAGCATACCACAGCTTTCCTATACCCTCCCCCTGCTAGGAGCAGCCCTACAGAAGAGCCATACTGGGGCCTGAGGGCACTTATATGCCATATGGGTCCTGAGCAGCCTCACATGGGGCCCCCACCCACACAGCCCTGGGCCCCTATTTAAGCCCAGCCCTGGACTCACTTCAGCCTTTGGTTGCATTTTGCTGCTCCCCCAGGAGGGAGGCACTGTGTTGGGGTCATTCCTGGTACCCATTTCATCCTCTACAGAGGAGCATCTAGGTCTTGTTGCACCCTTGTAACCCCCCAGCCAGGACTAGGGCTGGAATGGGGTTGGTGTTGCTTGGGCTGAGAGCTGCAGCCCCAGCCCTGCTCCCAGGGCAAGGCTGGATGGGTTAGTGATGGATGGGGCTGCTGCCTGCCCTGCTGCGAGCTGCACTTGGGCTGAGCAGGTACTTTTCTTCATCTAAGGCTGCTGTCTCTAAGCAATGGGGCTGTGAAAAGGTGTGGGCAGTGACTGGGCGCTTGGTGTCCAAATACTGGGGAAGTGCAGGCAGCCTCAGGGTTTTGCTTCTGGGAGCTGCAGCTGGGTGTGCTGCTGCAAACATCCCAGGGAGCTGGGTCTGTGCTCCTCTGCCTCGCTGCTGCTGTCAGTTCTTGGACCTACTCAACCTTCCTCTGTGTTCCACAGGTACAGTCACAGCTGTAGGTGCATGCACCCCTGCTCCTGACCTGGCCAGCTTTGTGCTCCTCTCTGGATTTCCTCCAAAACCTGCTCCACAGATTGAGATGAGGGTCCTGGTGTGAGGGAGTGGGGACAGAAGGAAGGGGTTCCCCCTTCCACCTGCACAGGCAACTTTCAAATGTTAATTAAGCTCCCTCAATAATGCCTCTGAGCCTATTAGCATTGCAGGCTTGTGTGTGTGATTTGGAAGGCGTTGTGGGAAAAATATTTCTGCATAGATTTCCCATTGTGCAGCCCTGAGTAGTGGTCAGTGGGGGGAGGGCCAGGGCGCTCCCAAAAGGGATTTAAGGGGAGAGTGTAACTGGGGCTGCCTGGTGCTTGCCCTCCCTATCGACTTGCAGTTGGAGCAGCTTGCCCAAAGGATGGCTGGAGAAAGTAGTTTGTTTGCAGAAGAAGGGAAAATCATCAGGGTGGGATGCTAAGGGTGGGACTGGTGGTGTGTGGTGGGTGGGTGCTGCTGGGGGGGGGGTAGGTGGGAAGGCAGCCCCAGCTGGCCTGGCCTTGGGCAGCCCCTCTCCAGCCCCTAGGAGACACAGTGGTTATCCTGGAGGTTGGGGCTCCCTGTGCCCCAAGGGCTTACAGCACCCCATCCTGTGGGTCAGGGTGCTGGGCATTGCCCCAGGGCAGTCCCCATCCCCTCCAGGCTCCATGCTGCAGGACCACGTGGCCCTGTGATCCTTGTTGTTGTTGGGATGTGCTGGTGGGGAAGGTTTCCAGCTGGGTCCCTGGCCCTGTAAGTAGCTGGTTGTGCGATCTGAAGTGTTCCAGGATGGGCTTTGCTGCGGGGTGACCTGGAGGTGATGACAGCACCATGTGGATGTGGAGGCATGCAGCCCCCTTGCTCCAGTCCTGGGAGCTGCTGGGGAGGGACCGGCAGGATGGGGGAAGGCACACAAATCCCAGGCATGCTGTAACAAGCACCTCACTTGCCCCAAGCATAAATATCGCACAATTTGGGGTTTCTGCTGTGCTGACATTGGTGACCTGAGCAAGCCACAGCATTAGTGCACAGGCTGATGGCCCAGGGGACCCAGTCTCTGAGCTGTGCTGTTGACCCACAGTTATGGGTGCTGTGGGTGCATCTTCAGCTGAGCAGATGGGTCCTTCCTGGTGTACCTCAAGGCCAATGGCTGCTCCAGGAGCAGAGCATCTCCCCTCCCTCCTTCTCTGGCCCTGCTTCTGCATTTCAGATAGCGTCAGTGTCAGCTGGGACAGTGCTGGCTGTGCATCCATGCTAGGGATGCTGCTGGAGCAAGAGGACTTGCTGAGCTGGCAGGGGGACAAGCAGGTGCCCTTGTCCCCTCTCACTGTAGCACGGATTGGGCAGAGGCCAGCAAACCCCAACTGTGCATTGCTCCACTTCTCACTGGGGTTGAGAGAGCAATGCAGCCACTTTACACCACCTTGCTCCAAAATGGGCTGCTCTTCTGGCACAGACGGAAAACAGGCAGTATCCAGAGAGTCCGGAAAGCACTGTGTGGGTGGTGGGAGCTGCAAGGAAAACGTTCAGGCTGGGTTTGGGTCACATCCCCAGGGCAGTGCCTGTAGGGCAGCAGCATCCTCATGCCTGCTGCTTTTCCTCTCCTGCAGATGCCGTGCTGGGGCTGCCTGCTCTCTGTTTCGAAGATGGTTTCCCGCAGAAAGCGAGTCCAGGCTGGCTCAGAGGGCTCCAGCCTTCGCCGCTGCCTCTCCACCATGGACCTCATTGCCTTGGGAGTGGGCAGCGCGCTGGGGGCTGGTGTCTACGTCCTGGCAGGGGAAGTGGCTAAGACCAGCTCTGGCCCAAGCATTGTCCTTTCTTTCCTGATTGCAGCCATGGTGTCTGCTCTGGCAGGGCTGTGCTATGCTGAATTAGGGGCCCGCGTGCCCCTGGCCGGGTCTGCCTATCTCTACAGCTACGTGACAGTGGGCGAGCTGTGGGCATTCATCGCTGGGTGGAATCTGCTGCTGTCCTACGTCATTGGTATAAGGCCCTTTTGATCCCTCCACCTTTGCTTTGCAGTGGTGACTTTGCTGGGTGTCATGCCCAGAACCATGGGGCCACCATCACTGCTCCAGCCACTGCCACTTCCCAGGTACCGCCAGTGTTGCCCGGGCCTGGAGTGCTACCTTTGACCAGCTCCTTGGCAAGAAGATGGGGAGGTTTTTGGGTGCTCATGCAGCCATGAGTTCGGTCGGGCTGGCAGAGCACCCGGATGCCTTTGCCGCTGGCCTGGTGGTCCTGCTGGCAGGTAGGATGCCTCCCCCCTTGCCACCTTCCATGTAGGATGAGGTCCTTACACCATCATGGGCTCTTCAGGATGGTGCTGACCCCTCTGAGGCTTTTCCATTTCCCTGAGCAAAGAATGGGAAACATAAGGAAAATCTGCAGATCCTCCTGGCTCTACTACTCCCCTGCCTTTTCCACCCTCCCCAGTAATGTCTACCCTGGGCCTGGTGTCATCCAGGGGGCTTGGCCAGTTTTGCTCTTTTTATCCCTAGGGCTTCTTTCCTTTGGGGTGAAGGAGTCCACCACTGTCAACAAAGCCCTCACAGCTCTCAACGTGCTTGTCCTGCTCTTCGTCACAGTGAGCGGCTTCATCAAAGGTGACCTGAGCAACTGGAAGCTCGGGGAGGATGACCTGCCATGGGTGGCTGCCCATGAGGCTGGGTATGAGGGGCACCGCTCTTGCTTGTGCTGCCTTTGGAGGGCCGTGGGGATGGCTGGGTCATCCCCCTAATGCTTTATTCCAGGAAATCCCACTTTCTCCCATTTCTCCCTGCCCTGTTGGCAATGCATGAAACAGCCAAAGTCCTAATCCCTGCTGGGTTGATGCTGGAGGGGGTGAGCAGGCTGGATCAGGCTGTTCAGCCTGGCCCCATCCTGGGACCCCATTGCACTGACCCCTCTGCACTGCCTGACTCTTCTTCCTCCTCACAGGAATCGGTCTGTGGCTGACAACATGACCAGTGCCTTTGGGGCAGGAGGCTTCATGCCCTACGGTTTTGCTGGGACCTTGGCTGGAGCCTCTACCTGTTTCTATGCCTTTGTTGGATTTGACTGCATCGCCACCATGGGCAAGTGAGGTGGGGAGGGATGCTGGCGGGACCCTCCCCTGCAGGCTGGGGGGCTGTGGCAGAGATTCTCCCCGCAGCCCCGGGGAGCTGGTGTAGGCTGGGCTGGGAATGGGCAAGTGGCGGCTCTGTGCCGCAGCCACCCTCTCCTGGCCTCCATGCTCAGAGGAGGAACTATGAGAGTCCATGTGGCATGACTGGGCTAATCCTGAAGAGGAGACACTCCCTATCCCCCTAACCCTGGATCCCAAGAGGTCTAGTGCTCCTTGCTAGAAGGTCTCTGTGTCCCCTCTCGTGGAGGGATATGGGATAAGAAATGAGCATCTGTTTTTACAGCTGAGCTTCTCCTCCCCAGGGGAAGAAGTAAGGGATCCACAGAGATCCATCCCCGTAGGCATCGTCCTCTCCCTCCTCATCTGTTTCCTTGCGTACTTTGGGGTGTCTGCTGCCCTCACCCTGATGATGCCCTACTACCTCCTGGACACCATGAGCCCACTCCCAGTGGCTTTTGAATACGTTGGCTGGAGCACTGCAAAGCATGCTGTGGCTGTGGGGTCACTGTGTGCCCTGACGACCAGGTGAGGGGTGGCCTATGATGGCAGCTCTGTGGCTCAGAGCAAGGTTGCATTGGAGCTATAACACATGCAGGAGCTATCCCCAACCCCCATCCCTTGGCCCTGGTCGGCCAAAATCCTTCAGTCCTTTGTCACAAATTCTGTTGCTCCCAGCCTGGCCCCTCCTTGTCAAGGAGAGCAGCCAAACCCCTTGGCATGCCACTTATAGCTTGAAGTTGGAGGAGGTGGTCAGGTGTTTGGTGGCACCATGACTGCAGGAGCAAGCTGCAGTGTCTCAGTGTGCATAGAGTTCCCGGTGACCTGCGGATAGCGCTTCCCCGATACTGTCCCTCAACTGATGGTGAGGGAGGTGATGGTCTTGTCAGTGTGTTCTTGGGAAGGTCATGGACCGTACAGATGAACGGGAGCTCCCTTGGCACCCAAGGGGGAGCGAAAGGCAGGATGGCACCTTCTGGATTCCTACCCTCTTCCCTATCTTATCCCCTCTCTGCAGCCTCCTGGGCTCCATGTTCCCCATGCCACGGATCCTCTATGCAATGGCTCGAGACGGGCTCCTCTTCAAACCTCTGGCCAAAGTTAGTCGCCGTCAGTGCCCAGTGGTGGCAACACTGGTGTCTGGAGGAGTGGCAGGTGGGTGAGGGATTGGGTTACCCCTTAACCTTGAGCAGGACTTGGTGGATGTCCTCTTTCAGCAGGACAACAGAGGCCCCCTAGCTTGCCAGCAGCTGTTTGAGCAATATCTCTCCACCCAGAGAGAGGTCTCCTCGCTGTGGGTGAGGACCATTTGGCCTCAATGCTGTCCCAGGCACCAGTTCAGTGCCTCCGAGCTGCCAGGCAGGAGGTGGCAGGATGCTTTGCACTAGTGACCGAAGTGTCACCAGCTCATCGAGGTGCTTGGATCCTGTTCCAGTGGGTGGCAGGGGGACCCAGGGTGGGGGCCACAGCTGGGATGGGCACAGCAGCAATGCTTCGAGCTCTGCTGGGAGGCTGAAAGGGCTTCTCATCCCCACAGCTCTCCTGGCCCTCCTATTTGACCTGAAAGCCCTGGTTGACATGATGTCCATTGGCACGCTGCTGGCCTACTCGCTGGTGGCTGGCTGTGTGCTGCTGCTCAGGTGAGACTGCTGGGGACAGCGCTCACCCAACGGCTGATGTTGGCCATGCTTGGGACAAGGCACCAATGCCTTGGTGCGCTGCAGGTGCACACTCAGGCGCCTTGACATCCAATATCTGCTCCCCAGGTATCGGCCTGGACCCAGCGCTCGGGACACTCCTGCAGGGAAGGTCCCGGCTGTGCAGCGCTGGTGGGACCATCTTGTCCGGCCGCCCCCGCATCCCACCCCACGTTCCTCTGCTGTGGTGGCTGGGGCTCTGATGGCTGTAGGTATGCCCAGGAGAGATGGATGGGCTTCATGGGGAGCTGGCTGGAGGGGACCCATGGGGGACATTGCTGCTGTGGCATGGGCTGGCAGCTTCCTGCTCGCAGCAAACCACCCGGCAGCGGTTGCAGGCAGGGCTTGGCAGCCTTGGGTGCTGCACCCCGGGAGAGGGACGGGTTCATCCCAGGGAGGTACTACCCTGATGTGCTGCTGTGGTCCCTCCGCAGCCCCCCTGCTCTGCGCTGTGAGCTGGGTGAGCACCGCCGGGCTGCCCTGCCTCCGGGCTGGGGGTGCCTGGTGCATCGCTGCTCTGGCTCTGCCTCTCCTGGGGATCCTGGTGGCAGCTCTGCTCATCTGGCGGCAGCCTTGGAGTTGGGAGAGAGCATCCTTCATGGTGAGCACGCAGCCCGGCTCTTGGTGGCTGTCCCCAGAGAGAAGGTCCTGGGGGATGGAGAGGAGGCGAGTGCCGCAGCCCCATGGGGAAGGGGTTACGTTGCAGCGGGGGGGGTGTTCCCTGTGCATCAGGTCAGGCAGACCTTTGCTGAATCCATGTTGAACAAAGCACTGTTGGAGGCATCGGGCAGCTCACTGGATTTTCCATGGGGACGGAGGGCTGCCTGGTTCTTCCCCCCACGTCTCGCTGGCCAAAGGGGCACATCCTGCGGCCCCTGCTGAGCCCAGTGCCTGCTGCACAAATCAGAGCTGCTCTTCAGTAAAAAGAAACCCAGTCCTGGCACCCTGGATTCATTTTGCTAGCGGTTAACTGCCTCCCCCTTAAATCCTGCAGCACCTCCTGCCCCGGTGCAGGACCTGTCAACCAAACCACTCTCCATGAGCATCCCTCTCCAGCACAGGCTGCAGGCCAGGCTGGGCTTCCTCTTGCCTGATGGCAACTAGCCAAAGCAGCCAAGAGCCTAAGTGGGCTGTGAAATCCCTGCCCGTGGGCTGGCTGGTGCCTCTGGGTGAAGGCATGACCCTGTTGCTTTGTGCTTTGTCCCTGTAGGTTCCCTGCCTGCCCTTCTTGCCACTCCTCAGCATCACCATCAACAGCATCCTGATGGCCCGGCTCAGTGCAGCTGCCTGGCTGCGGTACCTGCTCTGGATGGCCATCGGTAAGCCCGGCCACCCTTGAGGTCCTGAAGCTAGTGGCAACGTCTTTGGGTGAAGCATAGGTGATTTGAGAGCCCGTGGCATTGACGCTGGCTGCAAGGCGGTGGTGGGTGGATGGAGGAGATTCTGAACTTCAATGTCAAAGGGTGGTGGGAGCACCCTATCCTCTGATGTGCAGACCAAAGGAGTGGGAACTTTGGGGCTGGGAGGGTAGAGGACCCCCCCACACCCTGTTCTGCCTGTTCCCAGGTTTCCTCATTTACTTTGGCTACGGGATCTGGCATAGCGCCGAGAGCCACCGGCCCGAAGGGGCAGCCCCCCAGCAGCCCCCAGGAAGCGCGGCCACGGAGGTGGCCCCAGAGCCCTGCAGGACTGTGGGGTGCCCATCTGCTCCAGGGCAATAAAAGGAGACAGACTGGTGGTCCCTGAGCACCTGGCTGCCTCCACCCCATGCCTGAGGGGCAAAGGGGCCCCTTGGGCAGAAGATCCCGTCCCACGGAGGGGCAGAGCCCTAACAGGAGCTGTTTCCTCCTGAATCTGGAGAACCTCCATGAGCAACCTGAATCTTCACAGCAAGCCCCTGCTGAAGGAGTTTTGTTTGACGAGGATAAAGCGGACAAGTGTTTTTGCTGCTGTTATTGGGTTGGGGGGGGTGGTTGTTGCCTTTGGAACCTCTCCCTGCAGAGCCCCCAACCTCCCCATCCCATTGCCCACCCTTGGCCCCTCAGCTGCTCATGGCAGGGTGGAGTGGAGGCTTCTCGGGCTGCCCTGCCCCCCCCCCCCGCCACTGCCTCAGCACCCTGAGGCTGGCAGGGCTGACCTGCCTGTTCCCCCCATGACTGCCGTGGCACTGCCTGGGCCAGGCTTGTTCCTCCTGACTACAGGTAAGTCCTTTTCTGGACTCATTTATTCTTCCTCCTTGGTTCCCAGCACTCCTCTTTCCCAGAGCCAGGCATATTCCCCCAGGTCCTGTGCAGGATCTGCTTGGGGCGGTGGGACATGGTACCAGGTGCCCAGGATGCCAGACCCCACCAGCCACATCTCCCTTTGCCTGGAGATCCTGCCCCCTTCAACCACAGCTAGGTGGGATTTCCCGGGGCAGCAACCTGCCCCATTTCCCCTGCTTTGGTACTACAGCACCTGGCATGTCCCCCCCATGTCCCTGAGGTTGCTGTGCAAAGCTGGAGGCAGCTCCACCACCCATCCCCAGAGCCCTGGGGATGCACAGAGCAGTGGGTGCCCTGGGGGGGACGCTGCTCTGACACAACAGGCACCCCTATTCCCCACTCGGAGGACCCTGTTTGGGTGAGAGCCAGACCCCACATCCGTGCTGCCTTCCTGGCTGTCTCGTTCAGCCGATATTTTTCCCGATAAGGATCTGCACAAAGGACGGAAGCGGCTGTTGCAGCGGCCCTGCTGGCTTGGCAGGGCTGAGAGGGTCGGGGTCTGCTCTTTGCTGGGAGCCACTGAGATGAATGAAATGAGGGAAGGGGTAGGGAAAGGGGGACCGGCAGTGGGGGTCTCTTCTTGTGGCTTTGTGGTGTCTGCTCCCACCCTGCCCTCGGTGCAGAGCACTCAGCCCTGCTGTGAGATGTTCCCGCACTGGTCCCCAAAAACCACTGACATGGGACTCTTGAGGCTGCTGCTTCTTACAGACTTGTAATTGTTACAGCCAGTAGCATGTTGACCTGGGGCACCCCCCCCCCCCAGGCTGAACTGCCCTGGGGAGGGGACAGGCCAGTGGCAGCCCCCCAGCATCCATCCCACCACACTTGTGCGCCCAGTGGAAAGTGCTTGTGTGCATCCAGCCCCGAGCTGTAGCCCCGCAGCCGTGCTGGCAGTGTCTTCCCCGATGGGGATGCACTGGCTCGGAGCAAGGAGGGATGTGCCCTGCTGGCAGCCACTGCTGAAGCCTGCTCCCCCCTTGGGAGGATGCTCCGCTCCCCAAATGTGCAGCACCTCTGGGAATGCAGCCTCTGCCTGGCCTGGGGGAGAAGATGGGGCTGGTGGTGCTGCTGATGGGCAGTGGGGACAAAGAGGGCTCGGCCTGGCGTGGCAGTCAGCAGGGGTACACATGGGACACAGGAGCAATCCGTGGGAGCCATTCCCTGAAGGTGGAAGTGATGGGGAGAGGAGGGCATGGGCAGGAACCCTGCCTGGCCCCCCTCCCCGGCTGCGAGGCAGGTCCTGGACAGGGGAAGCCCTGCTTTCACTGGAAATGGCATGAGTGGGTGGCATCGGCTGGGAGAAGCCTGAGCGGGAGGCTGAGCCCCAAAACAGGACAGACTGACATGGTCTATGGCAAGGGCAGTGCTGGAGGTGGCAAATATACCTGGCTGCACCCATCCCTCCTGCCCTTTGCTGCCTCTGTGGCTCAGCCCTGGGCTTGGCCATGCACTTCCCAGGGATGCTCCCCAGGGAGTGAGGTACCTTAATACCACCATGTCCCCACTGCCCTCCTCATCCTCCCGGTGCTCGTCCCCATACTGTTCCAGTGACCACCTCGCCCCTGTGGCCCCAGGCAGCATGGATGCTGGTTATGCTCAGAGCCACGTGCTGGGTTGGGTCCAGCCCAATGCACATCTGCATGTCCTGGCTGACCCCTTTTACCCCCAGAGAGCCCCCCACAGCCTCCCTCCAGAGGAAGGGGTGCAGGAGTGGCACGGGCTGGGGAAGGGCAGGAGCAAATGTCCTGTGAAATGCTCCATCCTCTCGGTCGGATGGGGCTTCCCCAAGGGCTTGGCTGGCCCAGGGGCCTGCCCCGATAGCGGGGGGCACTTGTGAGAGCAGCCCTGGACTCACGTGCCCAGAGGAAAGCCCTGGCAGCCTCTCCGGCAGCGCGCGGTCGGCGGCCGGTCGGCGTCGTGCTACGTGGCGATGAGGGGCACCTCGCTGGCAGAGATGGGGAAGGGGGAGGCGTCCCCCCCGTTGAGCACCCGGTACAGCAGCTCTTCCTTCTCATGGCGAGCCTGCTCCCGCAGCTGCGCCTCCTTCTCCAGCGCCCCGCGGGCAGCCAGGAGCTCCTCGGACAGCTGCCTGCGGGCAGAGGGCACACGCTGCCAGAGCCACCGGGCAAAGTGCCCGTGAGCCCCCTCCGCTCCCCGCAAAGCACCCAGTGGCACCGCAGGCAGGGATGTATCCCCCTCCCCGCCACCTCTCCCCCCCCGCCTTGGAGATGTCACCTGCGACTGCTGTCACCGTGCACTGGGGAGCTGGTGGATGCGTGGGACCAGCACTTACCTTGCCATGACCAGATGGTTCTGGGTGCGAACCTGCAGGTCCTCGTTCTCCTGCTGGAGGGTCTTCACCTTCTCCTCCAGCAGAAGGTTCCTCTCCACCTGGAAAGGGGGTGTGAGGGTGAGGAGGGAGCTGGAAAGCACCTCTGATCTCCCCGCTGCCCCATCTGGGGGGAAGCTGGCTCGGTGGGAGCATGGTGGCATTGCACCCACGTCCCCTCCCCACTCTGAGGGAGGAGCCAGGCTCCATATAGCTCCACTTCAGCTGCAATTTTGGGATGGTATTCAGGGGTGGGGAGAAGAGATGGAAAGAGGAAAGCCAACCTTCAACCTCCCCTTTGAACCCACCACAGTCTCCAGGTTCAGCAGCTTCTTGTCCAGGCCGTGGATGTGCTCGTTCTTCATCTCGATGACAAAGTGCAGGCTCTCCAGCTCCTGCTCCCAGAAGGGGCTGGGGCTCCCGTGCTCCTGTGGCGCACAGGGGATGTGGCAGCTGCAGCGGGGTGGGCACTCAGGGCGTCTGCCACGGTTCCCCCCCATGCAGGATTCCAGCGGGTCAGCGCTCTCAGCTGGGTCCTGCATGGCCCAGGATGGGTTCATACCCACAGGGCACCACATTTTGCCCATCGCTTGTGTTCAAGGGACCCTAACAGCCCATGCACCTCCTGGGGATGGGGCTTTGCTCCCCCCTTCAGCTGTCCTGTGCCCCTCCCTGGCTCCAGACCCCCACTCTCAGAGTCCATCAGAGAAGCACCCCTGGCTTTGGGCCAGCACCCCAGAGCAGGTCCCCTCCATGACACCTTTCCACCGGTCCCGCACCTCCCTGTACCTGGATGTGCTTCTTGTAGTCTGTGCTCAAGAGTGACTCCTCCACCCGCTTCATCCTCTCCTGGAAGGACTTCAGCTGGGAATTCAGTGCCTGGATTGTCTCCTAGGGCAGCCGGGGAAGAAGCAGGATGGGAGGTGTCTGGGATTTCTTCCTGAGCAGGGGCACTGCTAGGCTACAGCACCCCCGTAACCGCAGGGCTGGAGGAGCCTGCGTGGTCCCCAGGCACACCAGGGACGGAGGTGGCCACTGAGGAGCTCAGGCTGCCTTGGCAGAGCTGGCAGATGCTCCTCAAGCCCTTCCCGAGCACCCTCTCCCCAGGTATTTCTCCACGGGTACCTGTAAGGCTGCCTGGGACCTGTGGTGGGACTCTGCCAGCAGCAGCTTCTCCTGCTCATGTGCTCTCTGCAGCTCTGCAAGGGGGGACGTGAAGTGAGCATCACCGGTGCGGGGACACTGGGCCAGCAAACCCCACCTGAGCCCCACAGTGCTGCGGAGCAGGAGAGGCAGCATCCCCACAACCCCGCAGGGAGCTGGAGGGGCACTGGCAGCATGGGGGGAGCGGGCAGGGCGGCTGCAGGGACCCCTGCTGTCCTGGCACGCACCTTGCAGGGTCTCCATATGCTCCCTCCTCAGGGCATCAAACCGCTCCTCCAGGTCCAGGCATTTTCCCTTTTCGACCTGGCAAGCAGGGAGATGAGAGTCCCTACGTGTCTGACCCGGTATAAGGGATGCTCTGGCATCCTCATTGCCAGACCCACACTGCTCCAGGCTTCCTAACCCCTTCTAACACCCTCCTTCTCCCAAAAATGGGAGAGCCCAGCCCAGCGTGTGCCAGGTCCGTGATCACTGCCTGGGAAGCCCTGGCTGCCCACACGCCCCCAGCAGCACCCGCCTTTTCGACCGACCTGGATGTCAACGTCCTGGGTGATTCTTGCGGTCCCTGCCCGGCCACCATCCTGCAGCTGCTCCTCCTCCTGGCCTTGGAGGAGCCTCCTGCTCTCCGTCAGCTCCTCTCTGGGTGCTGCCTTCTCCTTCCCATACTCAGGCAACAGGGCAGCACTGGCTGCAACACAAACGTGGCTGAAATGGTGCCGGCCACATCCCGCTAACCAGGCTGCTTGGATGTCCTGGGCAGCCAACTTGCCAGCACGGTGGTGGCTCCAGCCCCTGTCCTCCTCCCACTGGACAGATACCTCCCCCCATCTCACTGGTGCAAATTAGCACTAATTGGGATGGCGCTGGCAGGCTCAGCGAGGACACGGCTTGTTAGGCCTGGGGACCACCTGTCTGCCCGAGAGGACAGGACACCATCCCCACCACGTCTGCCCACCTGCACCAGCGCCCTGTGGAGGCTGCAACCATCCTCCCCATCATAGAATCATAGAATGTTTTGGGTTGGAAGGGACCCCTAGAGGTCATCTAGTCCAACCCCCCTGCAGGGAGCAGGGACACTGCTAACTAGATCAGGTCCTCCCTGGCCCCGGCACAGGCTGGCTGTCCTGGGGTCTGTCCTACTGCTTTCTTAATGTCACACTGAGAAAGCACAGTGGGGCATGGGGGAGACACGTATTTTCTTCTCACCATTCTCTGCCTTCAAGGCGGTGAGCTCCTGGGAAGCCGGTCCCTTCTGCTGCTGGGCTGTTAGCTGTCTCTGGCAGAGAGAGAGGGGGTTGGAGCAGGGGGGGACAAAGGGTGGCAGAGGACACCCTGCAGCCAGGCACCCTGCGCTCTGCCAGCCCTGAGCTCGTGCTGTTTCCCCGTGTCCCAGCCACCAGCTGGAAAAGCTGGGGGATGCTCACAAACCCCCCAACATGGTGCTGGTGCAAAATAGGCTCTGGCAGCAAAATACTTAGTGGGGGAGAGCAGGCAGCACTTGGTAGGGCTCTGGCTGTGGCAATTCCTTGCCACCCTCCGTGTGCCCCCTCCTGGGGTGCCCAGGGTGAGCCTGGTCCCCGGTCCCTTGCAGCACCCCAAACACACCCCTCTGCCTGTGCCTTACACAGCTGGGCTTTGACACAGAAGCGAGAAATGAAAAATAACCATAAATCAGAGGTGATGCCAACCCCGTGCAGGGCTGGCAGCAGGCGAGGGCTGGCGGCGGCGTAAGCAATGACCTCAGGAGCACAGGAATGTGCTGCTCGGCCCCGCGCGCTCCCGCACGCTCCCACTGCTGCCGCGGGGCTGATATAACCCAGAGCTGGGAGCTGCCTTCAGCAACACAGCTCTGTGGGATGCCTTCCAGCCCTGCATGGGTTTAATTTAGTCACTTGGAGGGGAGGAGGAGAGAGAAGGGGGAAAAAAAAAAAAAAAAGGTATGGATATATTTTTATCTGTTGCTGAAAGATAGAAGCAAAGCTCGCCTGCTCTCACAGCTCAGCCTCCCCAGTGCGGGGCAAATCTTGCCCCTGATGCCCATCGCCGGGTCCTGCTTCTGGACAGGGGTGCAGATGCACCGTGGGTGAGGGAATTCACCTGCAGACATGTTGCTGCTCTCCAGCTCCAGCCAAAGTCACCCCTAAAAACACCAGTCCCTAGCGAAACCAGCCCTGCAGCCCGTGGGGTGCTGGGGACCCTGCTGTGCCGGCTGCACCCCGGCTTGGCCCCACTGTCACAGCAGCATGGCCAAATACAGACCAGATTAGGGAACCTGGCTTGGGAAAAAAGTGAGGCAAAGCAAACAGGCGGCCCTGCCTCCGCCTCCCTTGCAGCCCCCCTTCCGAAGCTGGGGGGAAGCGCAGTTGCCAGAGAGAGCAGGAGAACTCCGAGCCTCTGGGAAGCCACGGCTTTATCTTCCCTTCTATGGCGCGAGCGGCCACGGTGTTGAACGCGACCCAGGCAGCGGGGCGAGGAGGCACCAGGGATTCACAGGGTTTGCTCTTGTCACCGACACGGCTCGCCCTGCAGATGAGGGGTGCCCTGGGACGCAGCCCTGCCTGCAAAGCGTCCCCAGGGTACCTAGCCTGCCCCCCCCTGCACCCATCTCATGCTGATGTGCATCTCCCTGCTACTTAAGTACCCTGTGTCCTGTGCTGGCTTTTGGAGCCCAACGGTGGGTGGGTGGATGAGACAGTTGGGGCTCTGCAAGCCCGGGGACATCACAGGAGCCCCCAAAGCCCCCCCTCCCACCCAGTTTTACTGCAACAAAGCGAAGGCTGTGTGAGGGGACTGTCCTGGCATGACGGGGTCACACAGCCCCCAAAGCTTTTGGATGATCTGAGCCTTGCCGGGAGCAGGATGCTGGTACCTTCTCCAGGAGAGACCCCCAAACCTCACCTCCCCAAACCAAACTGCCTCCGCTGCATCCATCCCACTAGCTGGCAATGGCGATGCCCAAGGACAGGGAGCACAGGGCTGGTCACCCCTGATCACCCCCATAGCATGGGCAATGTCCCCAGCGCAGATCCAGGGCACTTTCATCTCTCCCCCATGCTCCAAACCCAGTGGGATAGGGCCTCAGAGCCCCTCAGATGCTCAAGGAGGACAGCTTGAGACGACTTCCCTGAACTCAGAAATGGCTAAAGGGAGCAAGAGGTACGTCAGCATCAGCAGACCAATCTAAATACCTGCCCTGCGGCTACGAGCCAGGCACCCTTCCTACCTCCAGGAGCAATTAAAATCGTGTCTGGAGTGAATTTTACTCCTAAGCACTCGGTTGTCCTTTGGGGTGAGAGCTCCACCACCAAAACCAGGGAGAAAAACAAAACGTGGCTGAAAACGAAGTGAAATACAGAGGCACCTTCTGCCGCAGCTTCCAGAGTGGCCTGCGGCACCCGGGTCTCTCGTATCGCCCAGTGCATTTTGGAGAGCTGGAAGGCAGTCCTGGTATCCGCCGTGTGTGAAAGGAGCAGGCTGGGAGCTGCTCCAGCTGGAACAGCTTTGGTCCAGGGAAGACGCAGCCTGAAAAGCCCCGCAGGTGCAGGCCATCGCAGCGCTGCTTATCGTGTCAGGTCTCAGCATGGAAACCTCTAGCGTCAGCTTTGAGGAGGCACATGCCAAAAAATACCTTCTAGATATTAAAAAAAAAATAAAGTATCCGTATTCTTAGAACTAAGTATTTCTAATGGTCTGGAGCAAAACTGTTTATGGATGGATTAACTGGGATTTCCAGCAGAACCTGAAGCACCTCGAAAGGTGCCAGCGGTGGGGAGCACCCGCACAGAGGCAGCCGGCATGGTGCAGGCAGCTGCAGCCTCTGCTCCAGCTTTTAGCATGAGGTGGGGTTTTTGTGCTCTATTTTTCTTCCTCTTTTCCTGTTTTACAAGTATCTTAAGCAATCAAACCACGCAAGGTTACCGTCAGCAAACGAAATCACAAAGAGGCAGGAAACAAGCATTTAAATCCCAACGCTGCTCCTGGGGATGAGGCTTTGCTTTGTGGCTGTGGAGAAGGGGGCCAGGATTTGGCCCATGACCCTAAAATCCTCCCCGGGACCTGCAGCAGATGCTCAGTGCTGCCAGAGCAATGCTGGCGTGGGGCCATGGGACCTGTCTTTGCTGCTGTTTTTCCTCCGGCAACGGTTGTGTTATAAGATGGCTATCACCTCTCGTACAGTCAGATCCATGCCGCAGACCGTGTGCAAACCCTTTGCGCCGTTGACAGCCCCGAGTTTTGCGTCCTGACCTTTCTCTGGCTCCTGCTGCTACATATAGTTCCTGTATCCCCAAAAATAAATTCACCCCAGCCCTGGAAGCTGGCCAAGCCTCAGCCCTGATCTTTTGGGAAGGCGTCTTGGCCATCTCACGCTGGGAGCACAACCAAAGGGCGAGTGGTGACGACGAGCGGTCACGCGTGGGTGGATGGAGCTGGAGGGAAAGGGGCCCCCAGGGACAGTGCCCGCAGCTCGGGGCTGGGCTCCGGCCGTGGCACCTGCACCCATGCCTCCTTATCGCCCCGCAGACCGGCGATGGGAAGGACGAGGCTGCCAAGCTGCCTCCCCCAGGGCACGCAGCGGTGCCTCGTATGCTGCCCGCCCACCGGCCCCAGCCCAGCACAGGCTCCCCAAGGTCACCTCCAACCTGGGACTGGCCACAAAAGCCTCTGCAGCCCCCAGCCCCATGACAGCCCCCAGCCCTGTGATGAGCACCCAAGGTCTGCCAGGGCTCGCCCCTGGGGTTTGAGGGCTCTCCCATCCCCAGGCAACGCCAAGGGACCAGCTAAGCACGTCCACCCAGCAGCAGCAGGAGGGTGAAGGTCTCCCACCCCATCTTCTGGTACCCTGGACTTGAGAACGTGGGCAGGAGCAGCTCAATGCCTGCCCTTACCCCTTTTTGCCATAAAGGGGATTTTCGGTGCTGCTTTCGGGATTAACTTGCCTCTTAGTCACAGCAACAGGGCTGTTTTATGGGGCCCAGATTGCGGTGAGCAGCACCACAAGGCTGAGCAGAAGAGCTCAAGAGTGGGCAAGCGCAGGAAGGGAGGCGTCTGCAGGCTAATGACTTAAATTTCCGCATTTCGGTACACGTGTGGCTCTCAACACCTGGGGCCTTGGGGCTGCTCTTTCTCCCTGTCCCATGGCCCTTCTTGTGAGCTCTCAGAGTCACAAACCAGCCCAGAAGCGTCCGATCTTATGTCATAGAGAAATGTGGGGGGGTTTTCCACGATACGGAGAAGCAGCCAAGCCTGCAAGTGCTGTAAATAAAAGGCACTTGCTGGCTCCGGGGCTGTGCAAGCTCCGCGCCCGCTCCCCCCACACCTCCCAGCAGCGCGGGTTGTGCTTCAGCCGCGTGGTCCTGGGTGGCCGAGCTCTCACAGCTGCCTCTGCAAAGGCACTGCAGGGCCTTTCCGACTTTCCTCCTGCCCCTGCCACCCTCCAGCAAACCACAAACCACCGACAGCAGTACGCATAGCACAGACAACTTCACAAACTCCTGAGGCCGTTGGCAGGGTGCTAAGGCAGCATGAGCACATCAAAAAAAATACTAATTATTAGCAGCAGATAATTTCTAGACCTTGCAGAGGAGCTCTTCAGTGCGGAGCAATGCACTGAGATCTGCTGGGGACTCAGAGCGTTCCCCTGCAGAAGTGTCGCCTTTGGCACAAGCAGGGACCCGGCACAAGGAGGGACACAAATTTTAGGACAAGGGAGGATGCTGTGGGTGGATGGCAGAGGTCTAAGCTGGGGGAACCCATCCCTGTCCTATATGGGACCAGCATTTCCAACAGGCATTGTCACCCCAGATGCTGCACCCCCTTTAGTACGGGCTTCCCCATGTCGTGGGTGGGGGGAGAGCCGGGAGGGGTGCAGGAGGGCGCAGCAGGGCCGGTGGCTGCCAGCTCCCGCTGCGCCCGGTGCCGGCTGCCCCGCCACACCACCGGTGGGGGCACAGGCAGCCGGGGCGAGCCCCGCTGCCCAGCCCCGCCGCTCCCCGGGGCAGGGGGGACCCACGCCGGGTGTCCCCCGCACACCTCCTCCCCAGCAGCCCAGGAGAGGCTCCACGCCAACCCCAGCCCCACGCCAACCCCGACAACGTGCGAACCCCGACAACGCGCACACTCGGTCCCACGCCAGCCCCGACCCCACGCGGAGCCCAGCCCGAGCGCAGCCCAGCCCGTCCCGCAGCCGGTACCTTGCCGCCGGCGGGGCAGCAGCGCAGGGCGCTGCCGGTGCAGCCCATGGAGCCCCGGCCGGAGCCCGCTCAGCCGCGGGGCGCGGGGCGCTGCATCCCCCGGCGAGCGGCTTCCCCTGCCCGGCAGCACCGGGCGGGACGGGACGGGACGAGCCGCCCCAGCTGGGGCTGGCAGGCAGAAAAAAAAAAAAAAAAAAATTAAAAAAAAAAAAAAAGTCCCAGCAGCTGCTCGCAGACAGCGCCGGGAGAGGGTGCTCTGCACCCCCGAGCCGCGGGCAGGGCCCCCGGCCGCAGCCTGCCCGCCCCCGGGGCTGGCCCGGGGCGCCCGGCGGGGGTGCTCGGGCCCCGTGGCCCCGCCACCTCGGGGTGTCCCCGTCCTGGGCTCGGGACGCTTCGTCCCAAGCAGGGTAGCGGGACCCCCCGCCCCGGGGATGCTCCTGGGTGGGGGGAAAGGGGAGCAGGACCCTCGCAGTGGGGCTGGGGTCCAGGCGGGGCAGGGCTGGCTCGGGGGGCTCGCCCTGGCTGAACCCACCCCAGCCCCTGGGAGAAAGGATGTGAGGGGCAAAGGCAGGATCCATCCTGGCTACTGTCTTCACCCTGTGAAGTTTCAGCTGGTGCTGGGGCAGTTGTGTCAGGGGGGTGGTTCTGGGTGTTTCCTTCCGGCAGGAGCTCTGCTCTGGGGGTAGCTGTGCTGGCTGGAGGGGGCTTTTGGTGTGGTCCATGCTGCCTGGGGGACTGCATGCTGGCCACCCCCCTCTTGAGCATCCCAGCCACCCCAAATGCTGAGCCTGGAGCCAGGGTGCCCTTTTCTAGGAGGAAATCCTGCGCTTTGGAAATCGTCCTGAAGAAGTAGGGAAACACATGGATTTGAAAGTGTCCTGTCTAAAAATTAATGGGAGGAAAGGCAGGTTCCTACAAATGTTTTTGTTTTGATGATTTTTTTAAAGTGCTGTGAAATAATGGACATTTCTAAATGGACACACGTTCTGACCTGAACAATCAACCATTGCCACCCAGCAGTGCTGAAATAGGAGTGTTTCAACTTGGTCACAAGGCTGTGCCCATATGGAAACATTGCCAGTTTTTGTCAACAAGTTTCTATTCTGACATTTTCAAAATATCCCCTGGGAGAAGTCCAAGCAGCCCGCAGCTCCAGGGCTGCCAGCACGCTGGCGTTTTGCCGCTGCTCCGGCACCGCCTGCCCGGCCAGCAAATGAGTGGAGATGTGTGGTCGTCCCATCACGTATGACTTGGAGTTGGTTTTTTTGCCCTGGTAACCCTGGGACTGGGGAAATTGTGAAACACCACTTGGATAGGAGGGTGAGGAAGGTGAGAGGCAGGCTCACAGCTGCCCTGAGCCTCCCGGGGACTGGTGGGACCAGTTGCCTGCATTCTCTTGGGTAGGTGCTGCTTAACATGGGTGACGTTTCGTGAATCACAGCAGCTTCCTGGCATCAGCTCCCACCATTCAAAAACCACTGAGAGCAACCCTGTTCTTATCTCCCCCAGGAATTCATACATGGGGCAAGTCTCCTTCCCCCACCTGAGAGTACTTATTTGGGCTGAGTAGATCATTTGCTGGATTAAAAGCTCTGTCACTCCAAGGTGCTGGTCTCTACCTTTCCAGGGTTAATTGAAAATTCTGGTCCAGACTTTGGAGACTGAAGGCATACAGGGGCAAGCACAAAAGCACATGCTGAATTTGCATTGCTGGGGCCGTGGTGGGGAACAGAAGCAGCTGTGGGGGCAGCTGAGGAAGAGCCTGTCCACCTGCCATCGTGTCTTGCTTGTGCACAAAGCTCCACCAGTTTGCACATGCGCTTGCAGTATTTTCTGGTTTTACTCGGGGTGCACTGGGATGCTCCTGTGCCACAGAGCAGGGCTCTGGGTGGCATTTCTCTTGCTAATGGTGGAGAAAAACTAGAGGATTTGGTCACATCGAGCTGAGGCATCGAGCCAGCAAGGCAGAGCTGGGGCTTGGGGATGAGGATGTGCAGCAACACCAGCTCCAGCACCCCGCTCCCCAGCCCTGCACCGGGTGCTGCCGCCATGAGCTCTGGTGTGCGGTGCTCGCCATGGCAGTTACAACCCTGCACTTTTATAAATCGCTATCTTTCGGGGAAGGGGCCGTGCCAGATCACGTTACATCCTTCCTTCAGCCTATGGGCGCAGCTGCGAGGCTGCCTGCTGGAGGCCCTGCCTGTGCTGCCCCCAAAGTCTCTTACTTTAGCTTGATTTTAGCAATTTCTTGTTTTTTCCAGTCTTTTCTGTGCGGGCTGCACAGGATGTGTCCCTGCTGGAGAGCTCTCCCATCTCAGCCCTGCTTTATCTTCCTCTGCCCCAATGCATTGATCATCTGCCCCCTCACCAGGGCAGCATTTAAACAGCCAGAAACCTTTCCATCCAGCCACTTTTGAGCAAAGCAGAGGCTTTCCATGGCATTGTAGGGGTGGGATTCATGGCCGCAACAACCCCCTAACTGGGGGAGCCCGGGGATGCGGGGAGCACATGGGGCTGGAGCTGCCGGAGGCTGTTCACAGATGGCTGGGGACGGTGGCAGCGAGGGGATTTCTGTCCTGCAAAGACAGGAAAGCAGAGGAGGTGTGTGGCAGACCCACCTGGGGCAGCTTTGGCTTGTTTTGGAGTTTGCCCTGATGTCTTTTTCCATGTTATCGCGATGTCTCCCCAGGAACGACAGCGTTTGGAGAAGTCTCAAGGGTTTTGCCTAGAAAAGCGAGCCTAGGAGGGTTTATCTCACGCTCAGCTGAATTGCCGTAAATGGGATAACAGCTGGCTGGATGTTGAGTTAATTTGTACCAATGGTCATTTAAAGTGTTTGCCAAAGCTTATGGATAAGAGAAGTATTTATGCAAGCTGTTGAAGTGTCTCGGCTCTCTCTCCAGTTCCAGCTGGTAAGGACTGGGCAGGACAGGGTGGGTACGAGGTGGTGTCGATGCCAGGGTGTGGGATTTCCATCTGGGACCTGGTTCCATGTGGTCTGTATGCAGGGTGGTCCTGTGAGCGCAGATGGGGTCATTATTTTTTTTTTTAAATATTTATTTATTAAGAAACCCAGTCTGAAAAAAAAAAAAGAGAGAAGATTTTTCTGGGAGGTTTTTGGGTGATGAGCTGGCCCGTGGCGATGCATACCAGCAGAGCTGGTAGCACGGGTGGTAGAAAGAGGATGGCCTGTGGCTGCAGCCTTCAGCCTGGTGCATCATTTTTGCAATCTCTTTGCTTTTGTAAACGAGACCTGATGAAGTCATTAACATTGTCACCCATCTGTGCTGGCTGCTTTTCAATGCAAATCAAAGATGTTTAGCTAGAACTGCCAAAACCTTGTGACTCGGGCTTTGCATGGGTGAGATAGCTCAGAGAACCATTTGAACTGCAGAGGATCTTGCATGTGTTGGAGCCCCAAAAAAAGTCACAGACTCCTTTGGTGGGGATCTAGGTCACACAAGCTTCTGTCTTGAGGCAGAGCAGCGATTTCAAGTAATTTCTGCCCCTGCTTGTGTTTTTCCAAGCAAAATGATGTGGGTTAACCTGTCCTTACAGTCCTTTATTCTCTTTTTCCCCATGGAAAAACAGAGGGGGGACAAATGGGAATGGGGGAGTGAAACCTTCACCCACGCCAACGGTGACAAGCAGGAAAGCATGTGGTGCCAGGGACTTGAGGCGAGGGGCTGTGCTCCCCTCCTGGCCCCAAACACGATGCTCTGCCCATGCCCGCTCCCCTCCCTGTGCAACTCTGTCCCCATCCCCATCCCCTGGCTGCTCCAGGGCCTCAAAGTGAAAACTAATCCTGGGGGATAACTTTCCGCCCCACTCCTGGGTGGGAGGAACAGGGCTATTTATTCCTCACTCTTAAGCCTCCACAGCGGATCAGCGATGCAGTTGTCGCTGCCGGCGCGGGGTGGGCAGCAGCATCCGTCACGGCCCTTGCCTGCTCCCGCGCCCTCCTGCATGCTCCCAGCCGGCCTCGCTGCTAAATAAGGATGAAAGGCTAAAAATAGAGCTGAGGCAGGGGTTTGGACAAGCGGGGAAGCCCTTCCTAGGGCCGGGAGGCTGGCCAGCGTCAGTGCATGAGGGAGAGCCGAGCTGCCCACGGGGAAGGGTCCCACGCGTGGGTCCTAACCGTGCTGTGGCGGTGGGGGGGGAGGACGTCTGAGACCTGCCACACTCGTGTCCTGTGTGCTCAGCTGACTCAGCACTTTCCAGCTTTCCACAGAGAAAAAACACCTGTTCACCAAAATATATGGGAGAACCCACGCTCCTGTGCCATCCGTGAATGTGGGGTCCCGTGGGGCCATTCCAGCGCGACGGGGGGAGGCGGGGGGGGTGGGGAGGGGAGTGTCTTGGAGCACCTCTGGCTGGAAAATGGGCACCCGAAGGAGGAAGAGGGGAAGAGGGGGGTGTTCAGTCTGAAATGGTGGATAGGTGGGTGGTGGGGTGCTGAAGCAAACAGCCCAGTTGGGGACCGCCTGACAGCCGGGTGCCCCCGCTCCCCCCGCAGCACACAGGGGTTCAGGGCCCCAAATCCTCTCTGCTCCCCAGCTGCCGCCTGCCCTGTGCCGGGGGGGGCGCGGGGGTCCCCGAGCAACCCGGGGGGGGGGGGAGCGGTGGGGAGATGAGTCTGGTCTCACCCGTCGAAGTTGGGGGGGGTGTGGGGTGTGTGGCCGTCGTGGTGGGTGCACCTCGGCACCCCGTGCCGGCAGAGGGGAAGCCCTGGGTGCTTGGGAAAGCACAGCTTCCCGTCCCAGCATCCCTGCCGCTCCAGCCCTGCGCTTGGCAACAAAACCGGGAAGGGG
>BOSO01002781.1:0-38367 GCA_018403395.1 Gorsachius goisagi
CCTGAAACCTTCTATGATTCTATGATTCTATGATTCAGAAAAATTAAGGAGCTATTCTTAAAAATTCAGTCTTATAGCTGAATAAGTTATATACATAATAAAAGAACAAACTAGATATGAATAATACAGAAAATATACCAATGAATAAAACCAGCTGTATATGTAATGCAGCTTACATAGTGATAGATGGTTGGTAGAGACCTTCTCTGTTATAGACTTAGTAGACAAAGAAAAGACCTTGATTATCATGTCCTTCCAGGAGACAAAATCGTTATTCTACCTTTGGAACTTTACAATGCATTGATCATTACACCAACATCATGTTAGTTTCTTCCAAGGAAAAACATGCTAACATCGTGGAACACGTGAAATATCATTAAAATGTAAAAGATCAGAAAATCACAGACTTGAGACTCCTTAGTCAAAGAGTGGTGTAGCAAAGGCCATTTACATGCTACAAAGCTCATTTGCACTTGGGGCAATTCCTTTGCTCTGACAGAAGTTGGCCTATGGCAGTGCTGCCACCAACACCTCTCCCCTGTTTATCAGAAAGAGCCAAGTTTTGCTATGAAATATTCATTTCTGGTAGATCCGGCTGCTCTATCCTGTCAAGTGGATGACTGTCAGCCTCAAAGGCAACTGTACATGTAAATTAATCACTCTGTTTTTATCAACAGCAAATGTATCTCTCTAGGGTAGGTTCTTTTTAAAGGAAAAAAAAGTCTATCAGTTTTCAGTCCACATCAGTAAATGCAAGAGTGCAGCTGAACTGGCTGAAGGAGATTTGTGTTGGAGATATTTTTCCATCACTTGCTATCAGAAAGGTAAGAGCGACAGGACAAAAAAGCTTGCCTTTAGGGGAGAAAGTAAAGACTGCTTGCAGTTTTTTGGCTCATCTTTTGATCCAGTCTTACCATCAGAGCTTCTGTTGAATCAGATTGGCTGAGTCCTTGCTGGTAATGTTCCCTAATGCAAGCAATGAAACATTTTCTCCAAAAACAGATCTGAAACTTTTTCTTCTAAGGATTAACTTTAAAAATTCATCCTGAGAAGTAATGATTGCTGCTGGGGAAAAAATAGAACAAAACAAAACGAGCTTGAAGGTATTCAGTTCTTCCATACACAGCAATGATACTGTATCAACAGAAATACCTTCGCAAGTGAACATGCTCATTAATTTCCTTTGAAATTGAAGAACAAAACCAAACCCCTCAGTTATTCTTGATAATTTTATGCTGCTGGAACTGTGGAGCAGTTTGAGTTTTTACTGTAACACAACCTGTACAAATGCCGTTGGGAAGCCACATCTTGGCTATGTAGATACCTGTAAAATCACACTGATTTCAGCAGACTCAAGACACCTGAACCCCATAGTATAAGGTTTTTGCATCCTTTCTTCCAACCAGCAGCCTCTAGCCAATGGAAAAGTGCTTTAGGGCTGCAGTGCACAGGGAGACTGAGTGACACTTCCCAGGCCGGGCACTGAGGAGGAATTACTGGATCATTTCAGTTTCTTCCCAGAGCCTTTCATGTAAGCGGTCTCTAAAATTTCCTGTCCAAAATATAAGTAGAGATCAGTGGTACAAGCAAGTCACCCCTGAGAGGAAAATGATTCTTTTAATATGGAAAAAGGTCATTGCTGCAAAGTAACAGAAATTGTGCTGTTGTGTAACAACTAGCTTTTGGACAGAAAGCATGTAGAGAGAGTTATTTTGAATGTGGGGCTTGGTTTTGGTTGTTTGGGGGTTTTTTTTGCCTGTGGACCCCTAAAAATTTGTAGTGCCTTTTAGACATTTTAATGGGCAAGATATCTGGATGGCATAGAGGCACTTTTATTTTCTTTTTTAATCTTCATTTATTTCAAATAACAAAGAGATGTCTACCAGTTTTCTTATGGCCGTAGAAGTTGTCATTGGCGCCCACAGAATCACTGGCCACTTACTAAAAATCACTGACTCAGGCAGATTCAATACTAGAATTCACCTTGCTTTCATTTTTTTTTCCTCTCTGGCAAAAGTATGGCAAGCCTTCCTAAATCATAAATCTGGGAATAGATATAAGTAGTTCTGCTAAGATTTAAAGATAAAAACCAAAGAGAGAGAAAGATCAGAGGAACCAAACTGGTCCTGGAATGGCAAGGAAGCACGGTGAGCCAAGTACACAGCAGCAGCTATGAAGTGATGTCTGCTGCTCAGGCATTGGCATTTTGTGGTTTTTCTTGGTACAATAAGGCAATCAGGTATTGTCCTACCCACAAGGTTGTACCATGGCACTTTTGCTACACAGAAACAAGGGCTCCTTTGTTCATAGATGAGAAAGCTGGTAGGCTGCAGAAAGGTGGGTCGTGCAAAACCTGTTGATGTACTCTTCTTACAGTGAACACCATTTTACACACCTTTTCCTGCCTCTGAACTTTAGACCTCTCTTAGCATGACCATCCACTGCTTGGCCTCAGGGTAGCACTAGAGGATATTCAGGAGTCTCCTTTGTATTTGCGCTTGATACCACAATTATTGTGTCTTTATCTACTGGATTTGAAATCACCATGTCAAATATTGATTTCTAGCATCACAGCTTGGGTGATAGCTTTAACCATTCAATCATCCTTAATAGCCAATTCTACCCCTTTCTCTGCTGTCTCTCTCTATTACTGACTGCAGTATAAACCACCATAAAATTGCTAGCACTTCTCTGTGCATTTTCATGGCAGTACTGAAGTAATATAAATTCCCAAATGCAGATTGCTATAATGAATCAAAAGCTGAAACTGGTAAAACAGTAGGGAAGGAAAGTAACTTTCAGATGTCGCAGATATAATAAAGAGGGAGAAATAATTTCTAGTAATTCCTGAATTAGTCAGAGGTCAAAGTTCCTAAAGAGATAAGACAAATTTCTAAAATGCAGTTTGCATCCTAGTAAGAGCCCGTTACATCAAACAGATGATTTTTTCACACAAAGAGATGCACTAAAGCTTACAGCAGCATTGCAGTTCCTAAGAATGTGCTACCTTATTCTGATATGTTCCAATAAATATAAACAAAGCTTCGCAATCTAAGGTTGCTTGTGGCTGAGTGGCCAGCAGACAGCCTGCAGTATGGCAGCTGTGTGCAGAGCTGGGTGGCAGGGCTGGAAGGACAACTCGTGGAGGAGAGGTACCCACAGTTTGCAGTCCTGGGGCAGGGACTTGCAGGCTGGGAGTCAGGACAGGCAGCCGGTGAGGCTGGGTGCCTGTCGGTCGCCTGAGGAAGGAGCCCTGAGGTGGGACAGGGTGCTGCATCCCTCTTTCAGACCACATTGCACTGACCTGCTGTCTGGCTCAGGGGTCTGAGGCACCTCTAGATTCATTCATGCTCAGTGATAAAAAACCTGGGGCAGTCCTTGTAGAGAAAAGCTGTATCGATTTTCCCAGGCAGAACAAGGGCTTTTTCAACCCTTTTCTACTGCTGCATCCCATTTACCTTCCCTGAAGAACAATGAGGGTGTATGCTGCCTTTATTTGGGTTTTAATAGAAGCTTCCTTTTTTTTTTTTCCTTCTATCTACCAGATTTTTTAGTTTGACCTATACCATTAAATGACTAAGAAAAAATATTTGAGATCACTGGGGCAATTTAAGACAGAGGGAAATCTGGTGGGAGGGAAATCTACAGGCAGGACTCTGCAAGTATCTTGCAGTAACGCCACTCCTGAAATAGAGGAACTATTAGGCTGCATCACATATCTTCACCATCCACATGGTCATGGAGCCAGAGTAGCTGAGATTTAATCTCACTGTTTCCATGGGATCACGTGTGGGCATTACAGACAGCTTTCACAACAACTGTGAAGACCTTAAATAGCCATTCATTTATTACAATGCACACAATCTACTTCTTTTTCATTGCAGCAAACAGTAACAGTAAAACTAGTTAACAACTGGTTTCTTACCCTGGGAGGACATAGCCTGACATTTCCTTAGCGGTTATCTGACACAACACAGAAAAAGCCATACCCAGTGCACATCCACATGGACAATTAAGAACAAAGAACTACTAGGGGGATGTAAAAGTATTTTAAATGCAATTTTAAATTATGTAAATGACCTTTCCCTGTGATAATGTTCTCTTAAAGGACTCTTTCGGTTCTAGCCTTCCTCATTTCAGGAGAGGCTGTTATACTACCCTCTCATTTGCTTGATTTTGTATAAATCCCAGAATCCTTCTTTCCATCTCCTTAGAGTCTTGGGAGCTGCCGAGGGACTGAAGATAAGACCAATTTGGGTCCTCTATATAATTCCTATGCAAATGCTCCTTACATACATGTTGGTGTGATTAATGCCTAACTTCAGCTGACATCTGTTGAATTCAAACACCTATAGCAGGACCTTGTCAAATTTTCCATGAACACATTATCTTTTATATGGTCTTATTATCTTTTATACAGGGTTCAGTCACCACTAAATATAATGGAAAAAACCCTGAATTATAGCAGTGTAGAAAAGCGAGACACAAACTATTTTAAAACATATGAACAGTCTCAACCTGAGTCTTTTCCAGTGCCCATTGAATTTGAAGGAGCAATTTCTTTTCATGCCAGTAAGTTCTGGATCAAATCTGGTGAGGCAGGGAACAAAAGTTCCTTAAAAGCAAAAGCAGAAAATGAAAAAATCAATGGCAGCCTATGTCAAGGAGTGCAAGGAGTGACAGATTCAAGGAAGTTATTCATTTGAGTTGTTAAACAAACAAGCCAGTACACTCAGTCCAATGCCAGTATCTTACAGTGCAAGCCTTGCTGCTTTTGGTTTGTTTGTTTGTTTGGTTTTTTTTAAATCCCAGTGATTAATGACGACTGCTGTCAGAAGAAGGAAGCTTTAATGCAAAGCTGGGATAGTCCAACTGTAGCTCAGAGCAGGTAGAAGTATGATGTATGACTGCCTTTTCACAAAATGTAATAGAAATTATTAACTGAGCCTTGTGAAATATTAGGGTGTAGAGTTTATATCTTATTTTATGCATTGTGCTCTTCTTTCAGCTAGTACTTCAGCAGATAATTTATATAAAAATATTTAAGGTAAGGCCTTTTGCATATTACCACAATGTCAGTTTATAGGTATAATAAGATGCTGCTTACTACATTTATTATTTTTCTAATGAGTTTTGGTTACTCCACTCTCTGGCAAACTAGGACAAGTTCTGTAATTAGTACCGTAAATATTTATAGAAGATTGCAGGAGACAGTTTCATTTGGCAAGTTTGCTTAAATGATGCTTTATTCACTGTGTCTGTTTTTTCCTTGCTAATTATTTTTTTAAATAGTTTTTAAAAAGCAGCCCAGCACATTTCAAGAGGTTTCTAAAGACTGATTAAGTCGGAAGTGACAGAAAGCTGCCAAAATCCAAATTTCACTATCAGGTATTTTTTTGTATCTCATACAGGTGTCCAAAACAACAGAGATATGTCACAAACAAACCATTTATCACAATTACTTATAATCCTTCAAATCAGTAGTAAAATATAAAACCAACAAATGAAACATTCATTCCTTTTTTCATTACTCCATCTCATCTATTATGTTACTTAAAGAAATTGGTTTATATGGACCAGCTTCTATCTGATACATGGCAGTAATGTACCTTGGGAAAAGTAGGTCTTTGGAAATCTGAGTTGTGTAAGAGCAAAAGTTCCCTATGGTATGGTTATTCCACAGAAGAAGCTATTAAAATAATATAATATTTTTTTTGTGGATCTTATCAATGATGTCCATATTAAAATTATTTGTTTAACAAGTTAAATAAAGAAAAAAAAATAGATTTCGATTCTTGACTGCCAGCTCAGAAATGATCTGTGAATGAAACTTGTTTCTCTAAAACTTATCTGCATTAGTGAGAGCAATCAATCGCCATGTGCCCCAGCCAGGGACACCCTACTTCTGGACGGAAGGTGGGCTCTAGAGTAAATAACCATGGCAATTTGCTACAGGCAAAGCCTGGTGACTGGCCAAGCACCAGCACCCCAGGCTGACCTCTGTGTTGGTGTTGCCACAGGGGTCTCTTGCTCATCCTTGTGAGGTGCCCGTTGGTCTCCCCCATCCCTCCTGCCTCTAGCTCCAAGCTTCTGCTGGTCCTTCACGATGCCGGCCCAGAGCAGGGCGGACTGCTCACCTGCTACTCCTCTCCTCATTGTTTTCTTCTCTGCTTTTTTTGTGCTTATGACACCAATCCCCAGCTTCTGAGGCTCCATAAAAAGATGTAGTTTAATTCTAACAGCAATGTTCTTCATCACACATTTTTGTCCAAAGCCATAATACATCTCTCTGGATGAAAAAAAGCCCTTAATTTGACAACAAACAAATAAGCACACTTTGCTTTCGTGGGTGTGACTGCTTGGAGGTTGTAGCTCTGTTACTACTGCAGTACCATGTACAGAAGAGAGCTTTGATTTAATTCAGACAAATAGGTTAGGACATTTCTTATGGAAACTCCACACCTTCCTATTTATGCTGCATTTCAGAACATGTGAGACCTTATCCTGGGACTTGTAATAAGCTTTTTGTAGCCGTACAGTATTTTATCCCCCAAATAATGTATGCAGACAATCCAATGTGCCCAAGACATTTCCAGGTAACTGAAAGATTACATCAGCCTAATCCACAAATGTTTGGAATAGTATTGTTAATGTCTCCCATGGGGAAAAGTGTCAGGTATTTTACTAAAACAGACTCAACTTTTTTTGTGAGTTATTAATATATAGCTTTAACCAGGAGAAATTCTGTGATCCCTTTTAAATGAATTTGTCTTTTGTTTTCTTTTATGGAGTATTTTCAATGAACTCTTGTGCTGTCATAGAGAGCTGATCATAATCCAAGAATATCTGACCTGCTGTGTTTGGGACGGCTGCAAAGTGTTTAGCTGCAAAGCAAGTTTATCTTGAAAAACTTCAGCTTCTTTTTCCTTTCTTTTTCTTGCAAAATATGCAAAAAAATCATAGTTTTATTGTGTCTTGACAACCTACATGATAAACCCAAGATATGGAAATAATAGAGAGTCAGTTTTCCTGGGATTAAAAGGTGGTGGGTTTTTTTTTTTTTACTTTCAGATTTAGATCCAATGCAGCTCAAAGAAGCAATGTTCTGAACCAGAAAACAGGAAGGAATATTAATCAAATGTGAAAAGGTTGCTGGAAAAAGAACAGCCTCAGAAAATGTTTTTAAAGATCACTTGTCAAGCACACCATTATTTCTATGGCCTATTTCATGCCAAACTTCTGAAGAAATGGATGGTAAATTTCAGTTCTAAAGTACACCATGTTCATGTGTACTCTAGGGCTGCTTAGCAGGTAAAGAAAAATGACTTAATATTTGCGTAATAGAGAGATCATCAGTACTCCAGGTAATGAAACTGTTTTGTGATTATTTGCTGTTTTCTCTCTCCTGACTGAGGAGGATGATTCTTGGATCTGCGTTTCTGACCCACATTTTTTTAATTGTTAGTTGGAGGTTATTATTAAGTGTCTGAGCAATAGCTGGCCTCAGAGGCTGACCACCATTTTGCCTGTGCACTGTGCTGTGGTGTGTCTTCAGGACCCCCACGCAGGTCCCATCCCTGGAACCCACTGGCATGAGCCACCCCCTATGCACCCTGCTTGAGCCACCTGAGGGGTACCAGGCCCCACTCCTCAGACAATAGCCTAGAGGGAAATTTTAAGCTACAGGATGAGTGTGAAAGTCCCATTTTCTAGAAAGAGGAATAGGTCTTGCACTTCCTATATAAGTTCTTTCACTGAAAACAAGAATTTGTCTTAGAAGTGTGGTGTTTATACTTAAAGGTAGGTTTAGTTAAAAACAGAGTTAACATGCTTGCAGTTTTACAGAAACAGATTCATAAAATAAAATTAGAGACACATATTCAGGCTTCAGCAAATGGGGCCAATGAAGAATCACTCCATCCACAGTATTTTAAGCTGATGGGTCATCTTATCCAGCACAACAAGAGTATCTCTGACCTCTGCCAGGACAACAAATGAAAGCCTCCTAATAGTGAGGTCCCAGTGTACAATAGCCCCATTTCTACTTTTTTTTGTCTCACACAGAGATATTTTCCCAGACACATAATCGTCAGTCCTTTTATGGGCTACTAGTTTGCTGTCAGAGGGTCTTATTCTGTCTTTGTCTTCTCCCAAAAGGCATTTCTGCACAAGTAATTAAGCATTTACTACTGAAAATGAGCAAAGATAGTTCACTGAGACCAGAAAAAAAACCCCTGAATATTCGATATCACTGCTTTCCTGCAACTTTTTAAGTTGCTTAACAGTCATTGATAATATTTACTTCTCTCATGTGTAGTTGTTAATTAGTTATGGTCTTAAAGGATTAATGATTTAAAAGAGTAACTTGTAGGGTCTGTTGACTGTTATTCAGAAAACAAGTAAGTATACTAAAAATGAAAACTGAACAAATATTTTCTATGACTCTGTCAGGTGCCATTCCTGAAAGGTCAGATTTTGCACAGCTATTCTTCCTAACTTTCCTGTATGGAATTATGATTGTTAAATGATACACCAAATTATGCACCAAAAATAATTTAGATCTCTAAGTTAGTCTCATGAAATTAATTGTGGGTGCTCAGTATTCTGAATTTGACTTAACCTGATTTAGAAAAAAAACATCACATACATTTTTGTTTGACTACATAACCATAATTTTCCCCATCAAAATCCTTACAAAAATGTTTGCAAATTAACTTGTATTTCATTTTTTTCCTCACAGTCCACAAAATTTGCTTGTGGTTTACTGCTTCAGTGAATTAAATTTGTGTAATAGTTCCTCAAGGAAAGGGAAAACTATAGGAAAAAGAGATGTTTACTAACTGATATGTATGAGCAAGTGTTTTACAGCTTCTGGTCATTTATCCAAAACATCTAGAAAATGAAATAAATTTTCAAAGTAGAGAAGACGTTTTCAAAAATATCCACTTCATATTTTTTCCCTGAAGCAAAGTAAGGGCAATTCTCACATTATTCATAGATGGTTCTTAGTAAGTTTTCTGGTTTTGTTTTGTTTTGTGGATTGTTTTTTTTTTTTTTTTGTGAACTCCATTTGTCAGTGGAAATACTGTGTTTTACCACAGCATCATTGTTTTGACATCAGACTGTTCACCTTTGCAAACATATGTAGAAGCACCCATCCATCATTTTACCAAGGAACCTTTTCTTCAAATGAGCCATATTTAACTTTACTACTATTAGCAGGTTATTTACTAGGATTATTTGGTGCTTGTAAATCATATGCTTAAACCTTTTCTGGACTGGGATTTTATTTGCAAAGTAATACCCTTCTCATCTCAACAACCTGTTCACTGAGATGTGGAAAGTGAAATTCAGCCCAGCTCTCGTCTTCCTTGTCCTGCTTTGGCATCTGTACCATCCGTGGTTATCCATCTTCCACCAGTCAAAAACCTCTTCAGGAAAACACCCAATGTGTGCCTTGAACTCTGCTCTAACCCTGCCTGTGGCTCAGCCAAGCCCCTACTTGGGCTATCTCAACAGTGGATCGATTGTCTGCACATGGCGTGATGGCAGGCTGTGCTCTCAAGTTACATACTGTATTTAATGACACTCAAAAAGGTTTTAATGACTTTTCCATTTGCCAGCTGCAATACAACCTGCCTTGCTGGCAGTCAGTAGCACCTACAGTCACTTACTTTTCTACACCTTTTTGTCTTGGATTTTATATTTTTGGCACATGTGTGTCAACAGGTGTAAGTGGAGGTGGTGCCTGTGATTTGGCACTGGCACAAAGCAAGACCTTTCTGCAGAAGGGGCGACCCCTTAGCAGGTCCAGATGAGCCATACAGACCAGTTCTTCCTTGGTATTTCATATATTTCTCAGAAAAATATAATGGCAACCTGTTTACATTGTCCCACACCAGGACTGACATATATTAGACAGCAAGAATTTATGCATGGAGTATGAATTGCTATGCATAATTAACTAAATATGTGTGTCTGTAGTATTGAGGTGTTTCGCCTGATCTTTGTAGATGCATTGTGGTATCAAACATTTACTTGAGGTGAGTTAAATTTCAATAATAGACCTGGTCAATGTATAAGAGGGTGACCTCTTCTCTGCAGGACCCCACACCCATCCTATTTAAAGGTAAGCAGACTGCCAAATTTCAGAGGCTGAGTTGGCACGCTGGGAGAACCTATCCACATCCTTTCCTGGGGCTCTGTACGCAGAAGGGCTGGGGGAAGGGGGGGACACACATTCTCCTTCCAAATATCACATTTCTTGAGTTTAATTCCCAACTCTATAAAACGTATCTACAGGCTCCCATGTGTTTTGCCAAAGACATGTCTGTGTAGTATTTTGGTCTTTTTCCACCAGGTTTTTATGTCTGTCTACTTACAAGGATTAGTTATGCACTGAATGGCTTGGGCTGTTTCCAGATTGTGGCTAGCTCTGCATGTCCAGTTACAACGGCTTAATGCAAGCCGTTTATTAAACTGTCAAAACTGGCTAAGCACCAAATGCTGACTCAAATGCTGGATATTTTAGCAAGGTGTTTATAAGCTCTTGGTGTTGAGAACAGAGACAAAATCTGAGAGAACAGAGAGAAAATTCACATTTGAGAATGTGAATACGGTGAAAGATGCAGGTAATTAATATCAAGGCAGTAACACAGGCATGACTTCAGTCACTAACAAAAAATCACATGGAACATTGTAAATAGCAATGCTAGACAAATTGAGAGAAGCATCACTGAAAATGTCTGTGGTTTTGTATGTTTGTTGGAGGCAAGATCACTTTGTTTTATGGGTAGTCAAGGATCTGAGTTACAACTTTCAGCTTTACAGCTATCTTCTTATCATGAACAATATCTCTTATTTCCATACCTTTGAATTTCAAAATCCTAAAGTCTCCAGAAACTGTTCTGAATGAGAATAAGGGCACTATTAGATAAGCTACTGGACCATAACCTCTCTACGTGGATATCTGATAAGCTTGGTAAAGGTCATTGTCTTTGGAAAATCTTCACTGAATAATTGAACCTGTAGAATATAACACCAGCAGTTTATTCAGCAAATGATATGTATGGCTTATAACATTCATCAGGAAATTCATATAAGCCAAACACTTGATGTGTATGAGGTAGAGTTTTGAAACTTGTGCACCTTGCTGCAGGAATAGTGTGTTGTAATTTTGCTCAATAATCTCTTGTCACCTTAGAATTTCTAGGTTACAAAATCAATTTTATTTGTTGTAAAAAATCCCTCAATATCTTATAGCTTTGAAAGCACATATCAGAAGAAATTGCTTTTAAATTTCCCAAAGATATGTGTGACATCAACATTTCGGATAATTCACCAGCCAGCAGTAAATCTGAGAACATTGTAACTCCAATGGATTTTTTCCATTTTGGTTGCAAACTGAGGATAGACACTTCTATCTGCTAAAAAGAACTTAACTAATGAATTTTTTAGGTAAAGTTTCCTTCACACTTGACATGTCAGAAGAACAGAGAAATAGGGGCAGAGGAAGAATTTTTTTTTTTAATAATTCTAATAAACAGCTCACTCAATAAAGTAATATAATACAGCTGTGAGGGGATTTGCAATCAGCAGCTAATTGCTGTTTGAAAATCTTGATCAAATTGTGTTTCTTTTTAATTTTCATGGCATACAAAGTTATGTTTTTGCATTTCTTCTCTTTGTAAAACTGTAAGCAAATTAATGTCCTAAAAAGCCATAGGAGGAAGCTTAAATGCCAGATGAAGCAGAAGTTCTTTTAATCTACTGGCAGTTTTCTTCCACTTCTGTAGTTAAACTATCATGTCCACTTTCTTATGTGAGTCAAAGCTGCATACACTTAGACTACTTGAATTATATTCAAATTAAATAGAAAGGGCAAATGCACTTACTAAAAAGCTACATTAGAAAAAGCTTGTAGTCATATTAGAAAGGTAAAATATCATGATGGACCCCAAATCCTTTCATCAGGACAACTGCTTAACTGTTGGTGTTACCTACTGAGGGAACAACTGTATATGACAAAAATGAGGAATGCCTTGGAGTTACTAGACATGTCATATAAAAACTCCAGAGGATAATGGCAGGAACTTAGGTATAGATTTGGTTAAATTACCAAAGTCAGAATTTAAGAGAGAGGGGGATAATGAAAGCACAATCTTGCTTTTATTATATTCATCTTGCTTTTCAATAATTTGGACAGTACAAGAATGACTCACAGAAGAAACAAACGGAGTAAAATCCTGTCATCTGTATGTGTGTGTCTGTCATCCACCCCCCCTGGACACAGTGTAAAATCCCATACAGACAATGTTGCTGAAGCACATGAAGTGTCAGAAGAGTGGAAGAAAAATCATACACAAACACATCCAAAACACTAGTTGGCTCTGCAACCTTTGTGGGAATACTGTGGTGATGGGGGCAGCGTGTTGGGGGGTGGGGGGTGAGGAGAGTGTTTGCCATGTTTTTTTCCAGAATGGTTGGACTAGAGAAATCTGAGCAAGCTTTTATGTTATTAAGTGATCTTGTACGTCTGTTGGGATAGTTTTTCTAAATAACAGATGTGGTTCATAAACATTATTAGAGACTGCAGCAGACAACAGAGATGGAAAAATAAAGTCTAATTCTGAATTCAGTCCAGTATACTTGAAGAATAACTGCACAGAATGAGGTATACGAATGCTAGACGGAAATCATAGCAAGGCCAAACTTATTCCCAGAAACATCCATATAAATACAGTTCAAACTACATTTTTAAAGAAGGATATACTCTTCCCTTCTGCCCTTCAGACTGCTTGTCAGTCAGTTGTAAAGCAGACATACAGATGACGCATGGGCCCTTTAGCAAAGCCACCCAATTCTCAAACAAAATTTATAAAAAGTTTTCTTGATAAATTAAAATGGAAGCCACTGAAGTGGTACCAATACTCTCAAAACAAATTTATCATTAACAGGAAAATTTAGAGCTTTTAGTGCCAAGAAGAACATTTACCACTGTGATTGCCATTACTGAAAACTCTGAAGAGGGCCTATAACAGTAAATACTTCTCTCAGTATTTCCAGGGATGAGTTATAATGACCTAATATTGTTCCGTTAGGACAACATTTTAAGTGCCTTCCTAACTCAGTTCAAATATATAGTTTGTATTGAAGTTAACTAAGCTACAGTTTTGTGCTGTTTGGTAGTTAGATATATCATTACTTCTGTATCTAAGGCTAGAAGTAAAAATGGCCAGACCGCTGAATTTATTTCCCTGCAACAACAAGAACTTTGTTTTTTTGAATATTGCATAAATAGAGATTAGACTTGTTCTGTTCAAATGCTTTCTGTATTAGATATATTTCTGCTCTCCACTTCTGCCCTCTGCATTAACAGCGTGCTTGAAAGCTCTGTAAGTGCTAAAATGTTTGCAATACCACGTTTCAAATTGTAATTGAGGAGAAACAATGTTGTATTTTGAACTATACTGTAAGCTTTGCAAAAAACAAATTAAAATTAATTTTAAAAATATATCTGCTGTCCTTTCAGACCATCAATTAAATAATGTATTTTCTCTCTTAGTCCCAGCTGGGAAACATAATGAAACTCAGCACTTTAGTTTTCCTTTCTTGATTTTTCTTTCTTTTTCTTGGTCTGCTTTGCTGTGGGTGGCATAGGAATGCGAAACTTCCCAGTGCTTTTGTGTTACTACAATATCACATACAGTGGCAATAAAGTCTAATGTTACCTGTTTATTCATGCTCTTTAATTTGGTTACAAAATAGCCACCACAGATCTCATAGCTAGTCTTTAGGTAACAGTAGATCATAAGTGCCAGAAACCTGCCTACGCTAGCTGTAGTTTTGTCAGCAGTCCTCAAGGCATTTGACTAGAGACATTCCCATTAGGTTGCTCCTGGCAGATCCTTTCTGTGACAGCTCAGAGAGCCCTGAGATGTTGTCACCCTTAAAGTAACTCTGGTGTGTGATCAGCATTGCTGTATGCAGTCTGGAAGATGTCTCAGGTAGGAGACACAGGCTCTGGCTACAAAACAGCTGGACAAACTACTTCTCCTCTTAGGCTGTCAGAAGAAGCAAAACTGCTGCTCTCCTATTCTGGCATCTTCCATTTCCAGGTGGTGCCAGCTGAAATACTTGTGAGCTTCTAGACCACATGTCTGGAAAAAAGCCAGGAGAGTTGGTTGTCTCCAGGTGTTGAAAAAGCAGCTAAGCAGCAATGCTGTCAAGAACAAATAAAAGCAAATGAGTGTAATAAGTAAATGAGGGATTATCTAGTACATCATTGAATCATAGAACAGTTTGGGTTGGAAGGGACCTTTGAAGACCTTCTAGTCCAACCCCCCTGCCAGAGACAGGAACATCTTTCACCAGATCAAAGTCCCACCCAACCTGATCTTGAACACTTCCAGGGACTGGGCATCCACAACTTCTCTGGGAAACCTGTTCCAGTGTCTCACCACCCTCATCATAAAAAAATTCTTTGTATCTAATGCAAATCTACTCTGGTTTAGTTTAAAACCATTAGCTTTTGTCCTGTCACTATAGGCCATGGTAAAAAGTCTTTTTCCATCTTTATTATAAGCCTCCTTCAAGCATTGAAAAGGCATCATAAAATGTCTCTGGAGCCTTCTCTTCTCCCGGCTGAACAACCTGAACCCTCTCAGCCTTTTTTTACATAGGAGTGGTGTTCCTGCCCTCTGATCATTTGATAGCATGATTTCCTAGAAGGTACAGCCATCCTTTTTTTGTAGTACCAGAACACAAACTCTGGCTGAAGCCTGCATTCCTGTGGGTGTATAATAAGCAGCAGTGGCTTGCATTACCCTCCTTCTGCTGGAACTGCTCCTGGAGTTGCTTCCATCTACATCTGCACACAGTTTTAACCTTTGTCAAAGCCATTTGGGTCACTCTTATTCCCCTGTAAATTTATTATTATGTGTGTTTGGGAATACTTAATTCTATACACTTCACAGAAAAATGGGAAACCTCTCATAAATGTACCAATCTTTGTATTCTACCATGTAGTACCAGTGCAATGAATTTGAAAGTACAATATACTCTGTAACTCACTTACTTTAAAAACCAAGCTGTTAAGTGAAGTCCTGTCAAATCTGATAAAGAATTTTTTATTGCTATTTTCCCATGGTATTTCAAACTACTCCCATGTGAAGATCATTTTATCATTTGCTCTACAACATTTTGCACTGTCCAGGACACTGTGCTTTGTGATTAATAGCAGAAAAACTTTTGAGATGACTGGCATACTAAAGACAAAAAATATCATTGGTTTGGCCATTCACGCTTCAAGGCTTGTTAAGAGTACCTTGTTGAAGCTATCCAATAGTAAGTACCCAGTAATCTCTTTTATTATCAAGTGAAGCATTTTAACAAATAATAAAAAAATCTCTTCCTAGAGATGTCTCTGTGTCTCAAGGCAAAATATAAGTAAAAAATGTTGGGAAAAACTTTGGGAATGCAACATTTTTCATTGCCATTTCCCATTCAATTTTGGCCTAACAAAACTGGTAGCAAACAGTGCTACGCATTAGTGCAGCACATTAGTGAGCAAGAGGACCACTGGCTTAATCCAAAGGTGTAATTTGTATTCTGAACACACAACACATGAATGGTTTCTCACAAAATTTTACATGGACACAGTGGAAGTACTGTAGTAAGTAAAAATAAAAACAGAAGAGTACTATAAAATACTCACAGACATCATGTTTTTGTGAACATATTTAAAATGTGAATATGCATAGTAATCCAAACACTTTTTATTCCAAATGTTTCTTATTTACTCTAAAGCTTCAATTCTGGTGAAGGAAAGAAGTAAGGGAAGTAGAAGTTACTCATAACTCTGCACTACCAACCCTAATCAAGTCAAGTTTGTACACAGAGAAAGGTTTTTCATATCAGTATTTTGCAATATTAATCCTTCTCAAAAGGACTCTGCTAAGCCTGTGGCAGAGTACAATAGCAGAGGCATTTGCACTATTTCAGTGGTATCTAATAGAGCATCATTTTAGCTGGAATACACTAGATAATGCCTGGAAGAGGACATACACTACATCTGGATAGGAGCTGCAGCATTAGAATGGCCGATGGGGTGGCAGAGGATGTTGTGGACTAGCCCTTCTCAGGGAAAACTCTGAATCGAGATTCCCTAACAAGTCTGATAGAGTTTTCTTAGCCTTCAGAAATGAATCATCTAAGAGAAAGAACTCGAATCTCAGAGTGGTAAATGAAAGCTCAAGATTCCTTCTGTCCTCTGTGACTGAAGCCTGGTGAAAGGAAGGGTTTTCCAGCCCCAAATCCTTGAACGGGCAGCTAGAAAAGAAGAGTCTTTTATAGGGTCAGTTTTGTGGGAAGTCAAGAAGATCAGCACACCATAGCCTGGTCTAGCAGAGGCACTGCCACTGGCAGGGGTGACTGAGGCACTGTAAACTGATCTCCGTGAGCTAAAATACATTTAAACATGTCAGAGGAGTCAATCACCTTCCTTCTGGAGAACTGAAACCTGTCTCTCCAGATGACAGCTCAGTTATTTGGCACTCTCATCAGGCAGTCACTGGCTGCTGTCGAGATTCTGCTCATTTATTATTGAACAGAGGAAGAGAAGACTTCTGCTAAGCTTCTGGGAACAGATTGCAGGTTGTGTTACACATACAGACGTGCACACACATGCAGGCACTAAAAATTTGCACTTGTAAAATAAACACCAGTACAACACTCAACATATGTACACTTGAGGGGGGTGTGTGTGTATTTAAAAAAAAACAAACCAAAACCAAACTTGTCTAAATTGAAGAAACAATGTTGAAAACTAGCAAGGAAATTTTGCAATACTACTGGTAATTGTCCAAAGAGGTTATAAAAAAGCAAGCTCACTGACAACTGTTGGAAGCTGGTGGGAAGATGACACTGTAGAGATGAAGGTCAAGCCAGGTAATTATCCACCTAAGAATTTAACTTTTCACAGCTAAATTTGAAATTTTAACAGCAAGTGTTTTACTATATTTAAATACAAATAAAAGTATATTCTATTTATGAAGTTTGAAGAAATTCTCAGTTGCAGATCCAAAGCCAAGAAATATTAAAATTAACCATCTTTTTCCTTTTGCTTGTAAGCAGGATGCTAGGGAGTGGTACAAGTTGTCTATTCCCCTCTGATTTTAAAGCTTTTTGTGTTTTAAATGATGAATAGACAGCCTACACATGGAAAAATGTAATTATTGCATGAGAAATCCTGATTTCCATAATTAGTCCAATACAAACTGCACAGTTTTAATTGTCCTTATAATACGGCTTGATTTCAAAGAAAAAATCTTATTTTAGATGGTACACTTAAGCAAGTACTTAAATTTAAGTGGGACTTCAGTACATTCTGATCTCCAGCAGAGTCTAAGTAGATGCTTCTGTACTCCTGAATGAGGTGATTTCTGAACAGTGATCTCCCTCCTCTCCTTTCCTAATTCTGCCTTTTATTTAGCTCTATGATTCTGATATTGTCAATTATGCCCATTCCAGTAGACAAAATAGATCAGGTCTCAGTTTATTGCCTGGAGGACTAGGGTCTAGCATCACTCATCTCTGTATACTTGAGTCATTTTTCTTTCCAGAAAATTAGGCTGGTCACATCAACTGCCCATTGAGATGACACTGTACCCTAGGTTCTCTCTCAAACCATGCAGAGGCACTGGCTCAGCAAGTACTAGACAGCTAGAAAAGGGAAATGTGCTGGTGATTAAATAGCATTCCCTAGTCCTGTAAAATATAGCATGTTATGCCCAGGACTGATGCAGCATTAGGTCCTGCCTTTGTGAACTATTAGAAAATTAACGCTGCTAAACTAATCAGCCCCACAGCTCCCCTGCTCCATTTTCCTCTACATTCACAAATTTTCTATGCTTAACAGTAATGACAATATGCTGAAAGAGAAATGTCATTGACTGAAAATATGGCTTGTATTCATGTGAGAGGCAAAAAAGCCCATCCTTCTCCACAGTTTCTGTTTGGATTGCTAGCATGAAAACAGAATTTCAGTATATTTGTGTGTTTGCTTCCCACACCTTTTCTCCATACCTATTTAGGCTGTCTCCCTGCATTGCCAGTAAAATGCTGTCCCAAGAGAGAAAGGATGTCACTGAAGGCAGCTGGGCTGCATACAGAAACAGGCAAGCCCAGTGTATTGCCTGTTGTGACACTCAAATGACAGACAGACTATGCCTTTATTCCAATATTTGTGGATGAATACAGGCAAACTTTTAAAGAGTCTTCAATCTGTATGGCACAGCCTTAAAAACACTAGTCCCTATGTAATAACAACCCATAAACACAAATCCAGTAGCCTCACTCACCTGTAAAGCTAAATTTGTCTGAAAAAAATTGACAACTGCCACTTTTCTGACAAAACAAGCTCTCAGCACTCCACCCCCACACTGAGAACAGAGAATAAAATGCTATTTCTGGGAGGCAGTTTCCAAGGTTGTTTAATATTCAGTGAGGATCTTCTTAAAGTTAGCTCATATTTTAAGAATTTCACAGCACATCTGTGCATCACTGCATGTTTTAAGGGTTTTCTTGGACACTGTAATGGTTCTTTCCTAAAGACTCTTACTTGAAGAATTAAATTCAAGGCATTAGTTGTTCTTCCTCTGCAAACAATCTCCAGAGATGCATTTCTAAAAGAAATTACAACTATCCAACTGTTTTACATTGTATGTTGACATGATGTATGTTTGCTAAGAACTGCTGCTGAGAATGGTGTTCACAGATAAGACACTTTCAAGTTTGATCCCCCTTTTTTGCTTCAAACTTTCATTGAGATAATATTATTTAGTGTTATGAAATATAGCGCTCCTATATTGCAAGTGTCTTCTTGAAAGTACTTAGAATTACCAGGATGTTGTTGTGACAATGAAACCAATGGTAAAACTTTCAGTGTCTTCCACGAGAAGATAGTTAAGCCAACGTTGTGAAAATATCAACCATCATTTTTTGTTGAAATGAGGTCTTTCTAAAAGATATGCAATCACACATGAGCTTACCCTATTTCTATAATAATCCTGTAGCAAAGTAATAGACAACAGCACACAAACAAAATTGTACCCACACTAATGTCACATTTCAGCCTGGAGGGAGTTTATCCGATTTATAAACCTTTGGAAAAGTAGTATGAATATATAATTGAAATGTGACAGACTCCTAATTATAGAGGCAACAGGATCAGTCAAATATTCTCAACACAATAGCACATATAACTAACTTTGACAACGCAATGGTGTTGTGGATTAATGTTGCTGACAATTCATATCCAGCTTACAGGGAAGTCAAGATATTCTGTGATTTTTCCTGTCTGTGACCCTGTTAGGGTCCAACAAGATGATGTAATGAGGAATGGCAGTCATAACTAAGAACTTTCCTCATTAAGACAATCCTCTCTATCATCAGAATCATTGAACATCTATTCATGTAGACTGCTATTTAATAAGAAAATCTTGTAATAAAAATAAAACTCAGTTCACATCTTCAAAGGGCAAAGGCTTTCTTTCTCTGTGAAAGTATAGACAATCTTATAGCAGTGGCCTCAATATATACCTAAGAAATAATGCAGTTAGAGCAACTCAGGTAGCAGACAATTCTTGCATACATTTCTCAGAAAACAGCTATATAGCAAATAATCACACAAACATCCAAGCCAGCTGCCCAGACTTTCACTTAAAAGGCTCTTAACAAACCTTTGTATAACCCAGCAACACATTCCAGCCTGACGGTAGCTATTTTCTTAGGTGAAGGAATCTGAGAGCTCTATGAACATAAAGAAGCCAAAAGTGCTGGAAGAACAGAGGCACAGTATGGCTGTCCAAGTTCTGGTCCCACACTGAGCATGGGAATTAGCCTGTCCTACACAGGGCACTCAGTGCTCTTATGGTGACATGAATTGTCAGAATTACTAGATGAAGCTTGACCTCCCAGCTAAGAAATTACTTGTACTGCATCCATTTCCTTATGCCACTTAAACACAGGCTTATCCGGCCACAAAGCCATGAACAGATAATTGAAGGAGTTTATTCCGGGCCTTCCCAGGTGTGGGAGATTATTTGGTCTCCAACATAAAGGTTAACCTCTTCCCTCCCCTTAAAGTGGCTAGAGGGAGAAGAGATGAAGCCACTGTCAAGTGAGAGCAAATGCAGATAGCCAGCCTCCAGGCTCCCACTAGCAAGGTAATGTAGAAGTGGAAGTGTTTCTGACTTCCCTCTTTTGGTGCATCTGGCCCCAGCAGAATAAGTGCAGCTAACCGTGGAGCTGAAGTCCTTCCTCCCAGTGCACTCCATGGGTAACAGGGACAAGACACAAAGCCATAGTGCCAATTTAACATAGGTGCTGAGAAGTGAAGAGAGGGAAAGTGTCCTAAGGTCAGGTGGCAGTCTATTGTGGATGGTTTGGAAATTGCACAGGGCAAATAATACACACTAAGGGCACAGCTGGCTTGAGCCACTGTGTGAGTGGCCAAGCAGGATGGGTGCTATCACAGAGGCAAGATGCACTTGTACTGATATTAAATCAGGGCTGCTCACCTGGGTGAAACACAGATACCTATGCTAGTACTCTGAAAGTGTATTTGTAGATCTATTAAAAGTGTTTGGTCTCTCCTTCCTCTCCAACTTTAGTTAACATTTTACCACTGTCTTGAACAGCTGCAAGACTGCATTGTAGATGTGCAATTATATATACTCCGAAGTAACTAATCAATGAATTAAAATCCAGAATCCCTAGGGACAAAAGAAAAAAAGGACTCTGAGCAGCAATGGCAGTATTTGAATCCTTCACCCTAGGAGCAAGGAGATGGTTCTCTGGTAGCATCATCCTTGCAACTCATCCCCTGTTGTCATTATTGCCTTTAGGTCTTTAGATCAACAGGATGCTCCCCCTGAAGAGACACAGATAGGATGAGATGAAGTGCGCACACTTTCATCACAGTGCAATGTGTCATTTGGAAGAAGGACAGCAGTATGCCTGAGGCTGAAAAAAAACCCCTTTTGTTACTTAGGTGACACCATACTGTACAAACCCACCAGCTTCACTTAAGCTTTACTCCTGACACCCTTCCCAGGCTTCTGCATTCACTTCCCCATGTGATCCTGCTGAGGGCCAAGCTATCCCCACTTTCCAATTATAACCACACCACCTCTATTTCCTGCCCCGCTGTGGCAAAATGGGATAGTCCAGCTCCAGAGGTAGTCTGCTATCACTCACTCGCCAGCCATACCAGAGGTACAGTTTTTTCACTGATCTTAGTTGAAATTAAATATTAAATCGTCTAAGCACCAGCAGACAACATGCCTGCCTTGTTTCCAGATCCTCACAGGACAGCAGCACTGAGAGCTTTTTGTGACAAACTGTACATAAGCAGGATTAAAGACTGCAGCAGAACAATTGAAAATAGTTGAAAAGTAGCAACCTAGTGCTGCCTCATGCACAAGAGACAAGTGAGGGAATGGGAAAGATGGAAAAAGATTCCAAACTTTTTGTGTTTGGCCATCCTAAAAGTGCTCTGAAGCTGACATAATTTTTGCTCAAAACCAATGTTCATTTTGTTTTTCTTTTTAAAAAGAAAAAAAAAATTTCCTCGAGCAGCCTAGTAAACACCAGCAATTCAGTTTCAGTTCAAAAATCTCTTGGCATACAGTCAAATTGTTGCAGGATTCTATTATCTCTAATCATTAATCAATATAAGATTAAATAAAACACATAAGGCAGACTAAAAAGGCAGTTGTTTGTTTTTTTCTTAAAAAGTAACTTTTTTCAGTAAGTATACAAATTATCATTGTACTACTTAACTACACTGTGCATGACCATCTAAAATCTTCCTTTAACAGCAATAATCAACTGTTTGATTGAGAGTACTTACTTTTGCACCTAACAATATAAACAAAAGGGGACTAACACGAGATAGGGTATAAATAGTTGAGGTATTTTCAGCAATTGTCTCCAGAAATTTAGTTTTGTTACATTGTGAAATGAAGTCTGCTTTCCCAAATTTTAAATGTTACTGTAAGAAAATTAAGACATTTCAAAATTTAGAAAAAAATATAGCTATTCTTGTGAACCAGAGCCTGCGTGTCCACGTTTGTTAGGCTGAGGGCATCTTGGTTTAGCATTTACTGAAACATATGCTGTACCCTGGTAAAGTAATGGGATTCCACAGTGATGAAGTCTTTGACAACTCATTCCAGCAAAGAACTAAGTACATGATTTTTCCATGTAGAATGTCTGTAATTGCCTTTTTATGTTGTAAAAATACAGACATTTTCTGGAAGTATTATAAATATAAGCTAAAACGTATATTAAATTAAATTCAGCAAGATGACTGTGACCAAATAAATAGGATTAACTGTTGCCTAGTTCAATAAAGCAGCGAATTTACAAAAAAAAAAATCTTTATTGGAAAGAAAAAAGATTACACAAGGTGATATTGATAGCAGCTTTATCAGAATATTGTGGTGAGGTTGGCATATAATATTTGGCTAATAGATTGATAAGTTTTGAGGTTGGTATTTGAGTATGCAGAAATGACAGATTTATGATCAGTTATTTAGTTACATAATATTTATTTGTTGAAATTCAGATATATTCACCACAGTAGGCGTGGTTATGCCTTATTCAGCAAAGTTCCCATTCCTCTTACAAAGAGAAAGACTGGGCCCACAGAAAACAAAATCTGTTTTGCATGTCATTATGCACATAATTAATTTTACATACCTGAGTAGTGCCAGCAATCTTACTGCACTGTTTGGATGATGAAATTCTAACACAATGTGAAACACTGGTGGTACTCAACACATGATTTTTAATTCAAATTACATTTCATAACTCTTATTTACTGGAATGACCCAGCTTCAGTTGTGTGAGTACCCATGGTGTACCACATCTTTCTGTTTCAATTTAGATAAAGTGTGTTAAACCCAGAGAGTAGGAACCAGAACAGACAGTGATAATTTTTGTGTTCTTAACATCTATCAACCTGAAGGCCTGATTTTGCAAAAGATCCTCATGTACGAGAGCAGTAGTATTGACACCACAGCCAGATTTGAATATGCAACTCCATCTTTCCCCACCTGCAGGCTGAAATGAACATTCATTGTGACTCTTAACACTTATTGTTCCTTGCGTCTAATTTTTATGATAAGCATTTATTATTGTGAACTGTAATTTCACATTTATTTTCTAACAAAGTAATTAAATGTACAGTTTAGCTGTAATATTTATTTTTATGTTATACAATATCATAAAAATGTTATACATAGCACCATCTGTTGGCTAAGATAGCTATAACACATGAAAAATAGTTTATGCAGATTAGATAGAAATGAGTATAGCAACAAGAAAACAGGAAAAGGACCATAAAAAAATTAGATGACTAAACTGCATACTAACATTATCTTACACGCACCTTTTTCTGTAAGTTGCAGAATATATTTGCAAAGTACACTTTTAAGGCTGCTGAAATCAGGAATTGCTGACATTTTTTGGGAAAAAAAAAAGATGGGTATGAAAAAGCTATTAAACCTAACTTAGTGTAAACTGATAAACAGTAGTAAAGAGAAAGTGATAAATTAATTCACCTGCAGCATCACAGCTCATTGTGTGCTCTAACATCAAGCTTATCTAGATCCTTAGTGCTCTCAAATGGCAAAAGAAGCATTATTAATAAAAAAATAGTGGTGTTTTCTGCTGTCACACACCTATCCGGAAATTTTCTGGGGCAGAATTGTGTAGTTCTCCCATGTACCCACCCTGACAATCTGTCAGGCAGGCTGCTCGACAAGGTGCTGTCCTTTTCTGAGGTTCAAGTTATGCTGTGTGTGTGTGCATGTGTGCATGCGTGTGGGTGGGCATGCAAGCAATCTTCTCCAATGCTGGGTTTGTGTTTATATAAAGGCCAGCCACAGCTGCAACTTGACAAACTTGACAGCATCTCCTCAGCGTGAGACGCACTGTGAGGAGGAAGGCTTGGCGTGCTAGCACTGTATCAGTGCCACCTTTCCCTTATCTTAGGCAGCCTGATGCCTCCTACAGCTAGCTTTGCATGCTGGTGTGGGTAGGAACTTGGGTGGGCCTGGTACAGAGTTTCTGCGCATGGCCCATCAAATCTCCATCTGACTGTGTCCTACTGGTCCTGGAAACTATTACCAAAAGCAATATGCATATCAGTACGCCGTGGTTGTAGGAAGGTGACTGTCATCCCCTTGTGTAGTGTATGTAGCTGTACACAGCAAGGCTTGCTGAGCAATCAAAAAATGTGGTGAGTTTTGCCTGGCAGTTCAGGGAGACAGACAAGCAGTGGTATCTAAAAAATTCTTTAAAACTGTTATGTACACCTTATTACTGGTCCAAGCCAGGTAGTGAGAAGAGTGGACAAACCTTTCATTGTCCGAAAAAGAACATTGCCCCTGTGTTTAGACCAATGGATCTTGATATAAAAAAATCAAGGATGTTGTCACGCAGAGATTAATGAGACAACTGAATTAGAGCTTACGTCTAACAGCTGTCTTTTTATACAAAAACAGATAGTAGAAGAAATACTTCTAAGTTAAGAAACAGGAGCCGTATCTCTGTCAGGAATATCCATTCTTAGGTTTCCTGATATCAGATCAAAAAGGCTGTAGCTGCCTTGCACAAAGCACCAATCTGATAGAAACCCACACTGTGAGTTCAAATTCTGTCAAAACATTTTGACATGTTAATTTCATGCAGGCAGGCTCCTTTGTGTCTGATGAGCTCCATAGCTTGTTTTGTCTAATTCAACAGAAATGCAGTCATGCATTTGATCTGGATCAGTTCAGAAGTGCTGCATGACCCAGTATCATGGAGATGAGGCACTAATGATTTGGGATACCTTACCTTCACTTACATTCTGCAGTTAACTCAGACAGAAACCCAGAACTACTCCAGAGTATGCACATTTCACTCCAGGCTTGCTACCCTTGTGGGCAAGAAGGAATCCGACAGTCTTTCAAGATCTGACGTAACATATTTTACCTCCTCTGGCTGCCTCCCTACAGGAGCAGAGAAAGTCATAATTCCTTCCACCTGCCACTGTGAAGGAGACACATATGCAAAGCTCTTCATTCATGGAGCACAAGCCTAAGCACACCTAGCCCTATGTAGAAAGTCTAGGTGCAATTATAGCAATAAATGCAACTTTTGATAATGTACGAGACATCAGTGTTTCTAACAGTAATTTTTTTCCTTCAAAAGATACCAGGAAGAGTAAGGATTAAATGAAGCTCAGAACTACTGCATTCATTGCACAAGGCTACAAGGCAAATATCTTAATATGGCCATTGTTATAAAGAAAAAGCATTTACTAAAGTAGGTTCATTACATTATTTTGTCCACTCTTGAAATCTGGAAAATTACTGAGGATGTTTCTGAGAGCAATTATGAGACTAATGTTTGTTGTTTTGAGAAGCTCATATGGGACCTGATAAGGTTCTGGGATTTGCACTTTTTTATAATGTTACAAAATACAATTGAAAAACCCACCAAGGTTATTCTGCTGGGAAAAGGTTCTTCACTGATAATAGAAACAGCAAGAAGGAAAGATACAGCACGCTGAAACTTACCTTTGATTTTATAATAACACTGTTCACATTTGTCAACAGATTGAAAAGTTACAGTGCATATCTATACCATATCATAGAAATCGATCTGTATGTGTCAGGCAACAGTTATAGCCCAAAATAACCTTTAATTCCCCCACATTAGCTAACATAATGCAGACAAAACAATCATACTTCTATCTCCTTTCTGTATTCTGCTCTGCTCATCCACTAGAACAAATGGATTTCTGTATTTATCTGCACTGGTAAAATGCATGGAAACATGAATCATTTAGGTTAGCATCTTCTGGCACAAATGAAACAAAGAATTATTTTGCCTTCCCACAGTCCTAAATGCTGAATACTGGAGAATAAGCCAGGTGAACCAGGGAGAAGATCTCTGGGAGTCTTGCTCAGTTTGGTTGATAACTTGCACTGCCAGTTCATCAATGTGAATTTGAGGACACAAACCCTTCCCCATGGATCCATGTGAGGCCTAACCTGCAGTCTTTCCTCCTGTTGGTCAGAGAACAATATAGCCACTAGTGCATTTGATTTTGCTGTGTAAGAGAACGGCAGGGTGTGTTTTGAGACAATGGCAAGGTAAGCAAACTTTACTTACTATTTCTTTTAGGTAGTTTATGTGTAAATTAATTTTTAATCCATCTTTATACACATGAAGAAGATAAGTGAGATCCAAAAAAATTTATAACTGGGGTGTTTTCTTGGTTCACATTTTGTGGAAGAGGGTGTGCACAGCCACTGCTGCACTGGGGCACAGGGAAGAGGGACAGGAAGGCAGGAAGCAACAGTTAAGTCAGCTAGAAAGGATCAGGAAAAATCAATTACTATCTCTCAGTGTAAAATTATGCTGGACCAACCTGGGACAGTGGTTAAGACAAGATAGCTTGACTTTAGTAAGGCTACTGACACTGTCTCCTGTGACTTTTCATCTGGAAGCATGTACATACTGGTTAGACTGGTGTGCTCTTTGCTGGGTAAAAACCTGTCTGGATGGCCGAGCCCAGAGAGTTGTGATGAATGGAGTTAAACCCAGCTGGCAGCCTGTCACAAGTGGTGTCCCCAGGGCTCAGTTCTGGGCTCAGTTTTGTTTAATATCTTTATCAGTGATCTGGATGAGGGGATTGAGTGTGCCCTCAGTAAGTTTGCAGATGACACCAAACTGGGTGGGAGTGTCAGTCTGCTCGAGGGGAGGAGAGGTCTGAAGAGAGACCTGGACAGGCTGGATCAATGCGCTGAGACCAACTGTATGAGGTTTAACAAGGCCAAGTGCTGGGTCTTGCATTTGGGTCACAACCACCCCACACAACACTACAGGCATAGGGAAGAGCGGCTGGAACGCTGCCTGGTGGAAAAAGACCTGGGGCTGCTGGTCAACAGCCGACTGAATATGAGCCAGCAGTGTGCCCAGGTGGCCAAGAGGGGCAAGAGCATCCTGGTTTGTATCAGGAATAGTGTGGCCAGCAGGAGCAGGGAAGTGATCGTACCCCTGTATTCGGCACTCCTGAAGTCTCACCTTGAATCCTATGTTCAGTTTTGGGCCCCTCACTACAAGAAAAACTCTGCATTGCTGGAACATGTCCAGAGAAGGGCAATGAAGCTGATGAAGGGTCTAGAACACAAGTCAGATGAGGAGCAGCTGAGGGAACTGGGGTTGTTTAGCCTGAAGAAGAGGAGACTGAGGGGAGACCTTACTGCTCTCTACAGTGACCTGAAAGGAGGTGGTAGCGAGGTGGGTGTTGGTCTCTTCTCCCAAGTACCAAATGATAGGACAAGAGGAAATGGCCTCAAGTTGTGTCAGGGGAGGTTTCTATTGGATATTAGGAAAAAATCTTTACTGAGACAATGGTCAAGCGTTGGAATAGGCTGCCCAGAGAGGTGGTGGAGTCACCGTCCCTGGAGGTGTTCAAAAAACAAGTCCACATGGCAGTTTGGGACATGATTTAGTAGACATGATGGTGTTGGGTTAACAGTTGGACTTGATGATACTGGAGGTCTTTTCCAACCTTAATGATTCTATGATTCTATACGCTAATTTTAATAATGAATGGTTCAATATACGGTAAGAAAAGGGTTTGTGAAGCCTGGTGGAGAGGAGTTAAGCATGATGTAATAGGCTGCAACTACTCTGGATGATTTAAAAAAAATTACAGAGTCAAACTTCTCAGTAGGGGCTGACACCATAACAAGAGGGAAATTTCAGCTTGGGATGTCAGATTGAACATTAGGAAAAACCTTTTCCCTGGAAGGATACTGCAGCACTGGTCACCGAGAGACACTGTAAAGTCTCCATCATGTTCAAGACTTAATAAGATGGAAGCACAGTGTTGGTGGTTGTCCTGCATTGAGCAGCAGGTTGGACTTCCAACTAATGTTTCTGTCATTCTCTGGTCTCACATGAGCTACAAAATTGGCATGACCATATGATGGCAGTGAGGAGTCATTAAAACTGACCCAAATTTGCTGATGAAATTCTGTAATATTATTATTATTAATCTGTTGACACACTAGAGTCATTATTATGTTATTCTGAATAGCACTAAAAGAAAAAGAAAAGGCAAACCACTTTTTTTTTCTTACCCTTCCAAACACTTAGATCCATCATCAGAGCTGTATTGGAGGAAGATGTGGGCATGCTAAAATTAGTTGCTCATCAGCACTGTACAGATGCACTGGAAAGTGGGCAGCTTTAGCAGTTTATGGTCTGTCCAAGCGAATCAAGGACAGTCTGTCCAGACTCAGTGCACAATACAATGAACAGTAATAGATGTAATAGGTTAAATAAACCATCTTCTATGTCTTCTTGCTTCCTTACCTCCCTTACAAATCATAAGAATTGCTGTCATCCAAATAAAAGGCCAGGATCTGACAGCAATAATGGTGATTGCTTTCAAACCCCCACCATTGTTTGCACTATGCTCCACCCACCATACAACCATTTGCATACCCTGACCTGGAGAGTGGATATAAATTGAGCAAACCTGTAATTTTTGGGAAGGTGAAAAATCCATTATTGGTTTCTTTTTTTGCTGTGCAGGGCACTTTTGCTTCATTTTCACTGTTCAACGCAGTGTGACTAAAAATCTGTACCCTGCAAAAAGCTTTCATGCAGTAACTGAGCTTGATGCATTTGTGCTGCTCTGGCAGCAGTGAAGACCAGTGAGCAGAAAAAAGTGGCAGGGATGGGAGAATTGCAGAGCCACAAGGTATACTGTGTATTTTCCCCTGATACCCTCTGACTGTCCCAAACCTGAAGTTCTTGGCCATTCATCCATACCTGAGAGGAGCAACAGTTCTGCTGCTGCTCTCTTTAAAAGCAGCATGTTTGTAAGTGGGGACAAAGTGACCAGGCATCCATTTATGAGGCTTATGTTGCTGCCTCTTTGCTAGGTAAGCAAAATACAGAAACTGCTGTGAGTGTTTGGAGGACAGGATGATGGTCCTACAGGCAGATAAGGACACAATATGATTTGGGGTTTTTTTCAAATGTGATTCAGGTTTGTTGCACAGTCTCAGATTTTCCTTCCACTTATAGTTTCAGAGCTAATTTCAGATGTGAAGGTAGGGAAGGATCAACCCAAGCAAAGCCTGAGAATGAAGCCTTTGAGGGCAGTGTGAGTGGAGAGAAGAGGCTGCTTCCCTGCTGGGCTAACAGTTGCAGGTAGGAAAAACCCAATACTGTCCCGCCTAGATTCACAACTGGGATGTTCCCAGCCAGTCAATTGCTTACTGATGCCATGATAACAGTAGACTTTGAAGAGGAATGTGTGAGTACAGGTACTCATCTAGACCAGCTAGACTCCTTTCTTTATTTTTTTCCAGAAATCCTTTGGTATAGTGAATACTGTCAGAATCTGTTTTGATGTGGTTTAAAATATTTAAACTGAGGCTGCTGGGGAAGTCCTTGGTCACCCCTTGTACTTCCTATCTGCTTCCTGTCACTGCTCCTTCAAAGAGGCAAGCTGTAACTTGTTATTCAAAGAACTAGAGAAGCCTCATAAATGGGAAAGGAAGAAGAGAAAGTGTTAGCCTGTAAATACTGGATTAGGTAAAGTCACATAGCCAATCACATAGAGTTGCTTCAACAGGAGAAGACTGGGAAATAAGCTCCCATCTTCCCGGGACCTGTGAAGCTTTTAGCAGCATGGAGCCAAAGCTCAAGTACCATACTGTACAGACTAAGGACGTGATGTCTGTATGGTCTGTAGCAGCAAGATTTGAGTTCAGGCCAGCTCTGTACCTTGTTTTGCGTTTCCCGCCTGATGGAACCCATGGACTTTCTCCAAACCTGAAATGTTTTTTGAGCTATCACAGCACTTCTGTCTCCTGAGTAACATGCTGGTGTAGTCACAAAGGCTCAGGAGCTTCTTTGTGAAGGCTCAATAATTAATGTTATGAAGTCAATTAACACTACTAAAAAAGGAGGAGGTCTTTTACATTTCCAGCAGCATATATAAACAAGTAGTACAGGCTGGAAGAGAGGATGCGATGGTGGACATGAGCCACCCACATGCCCCTGCTCCTTGCTGGGAGCTGTGCTGACAGCACCTCCTCCTTTCCATTCCTCTTTCCCCTGACTGGGAGCTGTGTGCTGAGGCTCCTGCTCCATGAGTCAGCCAGATGGAAGGGATAGGGGAGTGCGTTACAGCAAAAGTGATTCCCAGTAGCAGGCCAACTTTTGCTTTAATTATTTGCATAGCCTTCTCATCTATTGTTTTATCTAGAAAGCTGAAATGCACGGGACATTGTGTCGTGATTCTTGTCTAACTAAAAATAAATTGGTGCTAGATAGCAAATTTGCTTAGGAATACCTTCCATTTGTTCCACTAGGTGTGTATATGATTTATACTTTACTTCCTAAGCCAAAAAAACATTAGCTTTCTCTGAACATCTGGCTGGCATCTGTGAAATCTGCAGTATGCATCATTAATCAGAATATCATTGTGAGGTTTGCTAATGACAGATAGATAGGGTAAGTTCACTATATTAATGTAGCAGTGCTCACTGGGGTACTGCAAAGCTACAATTTTCACTGTATACTTGAAAAAAATAATTGCTTTATTAACAGCCTAGAGTGAAGGGTGATATTTGTACTTAACAAAATCATCTAATGAACATCTGTCTTCATTCCTCCTACCTTGCTATGTACAAAGTAGATATCATATTCTTAATTTCCTGTCCTAAGCTATTGCTCTCTATTAATGTCCTAGTAACTTATGTTTATGTGGATATATGTTACATGTGCGTGTGTGTATATATATGTGTCTCTCTCTCCACATATACACATAAACACACACATTTATATATAACTTGTTCCTGCTAAGCCTAAGATTCTAGAAGAGATGTCTATTATAAGACTATATATATATATACATGTAGTACCTTAGCTATAATTTATGTACGATTAATTCTGAGTGCATGCCTGTACATGTGTATATAAAAGCGCAATAACCAAATATTTTCCTCTCTTTCACCTCCTCCCATGTCTTCATTAACACACCAGTTATATGTAAGGGATCGTTTGACTCCAGAAGGATCAGGGCAATGAATTTACCATCTAATATTCCTGATAGACCTGGTTTGGTTAGTTGAAAGACCCGCTTTTCCAAAATATATATTGTTTGATTTATTAACCAGTGATCAAACCTAATGTGTGCCTAAATTTCCACTGGAAATGATGAGCTGAATTCAGTGCTCCCCTCCTATTAACACCACCTAGAGATTCTTATGAGCTTTTTCTGATATACGATTATCTCCTATGCCATTAGAAGAGATAGTCACTTCTTTACGTATATATAAAATGGCAACAATTTCTAGTTCTACAGAGGGTGAACCAATACACTTTGGGTGAAATCAGAGGACACAGCTAGAGGGTATTGGCAATGTGTTTCACACATGGAAAATCAGCTCATTTTCTGCCATTTAAGAGAGCTATGGGAAATGTATTTTAGGCACACTTCAAATAAGTGGCAACATAAACTGTGTTTGAAACATATTTAGTAAATTTCCCACTTTTCAGATGGCAGAACACCTGATTTAAATATTTCTTCCTCTTATCTTACCTAGGTTTTAAAAATCAATTTCTTCTACAATTAGTTTCTCTATTTTAAACATAAAAGCTCTTTCTCACACATGGACATGACTATTATCAGTTAAGACTCCATCCAGAGAGACTAAGGAATTAGAGGTAAATTGGTGGTAGGGTTGTGTTTTGCATTGATTTTCTTGTTGGATTTTAATGCCAAGAAAAATCAGTTGGGTTATAATTGGCTCTAACTGGCATTTACACAAGATGGACCTTTCTCTCTTTACCTGAAGCCAAGTAGCTCTCAGAAAAAGGTATTTCTTCTCAATATTTGAAATCGTCAAGGAAAATCTAATCTGCACCTTAGTTTACAATCCCTGATGAGGAGCAAATAGTTGGTGGTTGGAAGATAAATAACAAAGAGACCTCATGTGCTTATCTTTTATCTCCAGAATTAGTCCCTACACTTCACTACATTTGACACAGTTGTTTTTCTCACAAAGATTGGTTAGTACCCAAGCTGGTTAGTTCAGGGATCACAGTGGTAGAAAACACTACTCCCTGTCACTCCAAACCTCACAGCGTTGTTTCCTTTATGTTCACAGGAGACTCTAAAGGGCAGAGAATACCTTCCTTCATAAAACCCGCTAGTCCTTCACCACAGGGGAACACAAATATCTGCAGTGCTATTTAGGAATCTGATAATACCATCCTTTCAATGGAGCTAATGAAGAGAATGAGAAAAACTTCTGATAGGGCCTCCGTATTTCTGTTACTGAAACCTAGAACTGCAGTGACTCTCTGAGTGATAATTATGCCATTTTAACAGAAATGTCAGAAAGCAATGCTAGGTATGAGCTATCTGTTGTGGTTTACTCCAGCAAGCAGCTGACCACCACACAGTCGCTTGCTCATTCCCTTCTCCCCCTCAGTGGTATGGGGGAAAGAATCGGGAAAAAAGTGAAACCCATGGGTTGAAATGAAGACACTTTCATAAAAGAGCAGAGGAAAAGAATAACATTAATAATAATAATAAAAAAATAATAATAATAGTAAGAGAACATACAGAATATAGAAAACAAGTGATGTTCAGTGCAATTGATCACCACCTGCTGACCAACGCCCAGCCTGTCCCAAGCAGCGATCCCTCTCCCCTGTCCAACTCCCCCCAGGCGTGACATTGTATGGCATGGAATAACCCTTTGGCCAATTTGGGTCAGCTGTCCTGGCTGTGCCCGCTCCCAGCTTCTTGTGCAGAGCATGGGAAGCTGAAAATATCCTTAGCTGGTGTAAGCACTACTCAGCAAAAAATAAAACATCAGGGTGTTATCAACATTCTTTTAGTACTAAATCCAAAACACAGCCCTATGCCAGCTACTAGGAAGAAGATTAACTCTATCCCAGCTGAAACCAGGACGCTATCAAAAGCAGAGAAAAGATGTGACAACACAATGACCAGTTAAAAAAAATGCCTATCGTTAGTCTGGAGTATCCCATACAACATATCCTGAGGGAAAAGTTGCTCCAATAAAGAGGTTTCAGTCTGGGTGATCCCAAAGAAAAGTTTTCTGTTTGCTTTCTCTCTCCTCTCACTATCCTTCAAGCACTAACCCACAAAAACTATGGAAAAAATACATAATGATCTGTGAGGATGGCTTATGACTAGCTTAAAATAGAGGGAAGTTAATTTTTGTTTCTGGAAATTTGCTTATTTGTATTCCAGCATATAAGCAAGTTAATCTGAAGAGTGTGGTTAAGCTATTGCTACATGTAAAGCCCTGTGCTGTTGTTTGGCTGAATATCTGTGGTGATGCAGAATCATTTATTAGGAGTTTGTAGCTTTCTATCCCTTTATCTCTAGGTGTCAGTTACGTGCCTCAGCTGTCAAATTAATTTCAGATGTTCTTCCAAAGGCTTGCTGTGGTTTCCTGGTGATTTATACTGACAATTTATTAGAGTATTGGACTTAGAAATGCCTCTTTTCTTGGACAAGGAATCAAGGAGGCAATGAAATGAGGTTAGTGGCTGATTTCAATAAAGCAGAGATTTTTACAAAGAGGTGTATAACTCTATGCCAAGAAATCCTTTCTCAATAAACTAAACATTGGTCCTTATAACCTTTCATATCCTCACATTAAATTCCTCTTGTTCCATATTTTCTTTGTGAGTTAGTGGTAAAATACACGTGCTCTCTACTATAAACTACTATTTTGATAGCTGAATGTTGAAGATATTGCCTTGGCAATGGTCCTTTCAAAGTTATTATCTTTAAAATTTGAGCATGTAACACAAGTAATGGCAAACCAAGAATCTGCTGACCCTGCAGAATTGTAACAGTTTACAAAGACAGAAATCTAGTGTGGATGGTTCTTAGCATACAAGACATGTCAATGTTTGAAAGTAATTTTTGAAATAAACAATCATTATTAACCTAATTGCTACTAGCACCTTGGAAGTAGACCATCCCCCAAACCAAAACTAAACATGAAGTGCTATAACAAATTAAATAATAGGTACTAAAGACTGCCAACAGAAGATTTTCTTGATTGTCTCAAAAATATGGGGCAATGGAAATAGAGGATTAGTCTGAAGTTTTGAACTCATCTCTGTCATTTCCTAATCTCTAGGCTGTCATACACCAAAGCCTTACCTTCCTTAATTAGCTGAATAATTAATTACTATTTATCAGTAGCAAGAGCAATAAAAAGTAGCATGTTAATTTTAGAGAAGACTAAGTGGGATGGGACACCAAAGGCTGAGCTCCTTGGTCCACTCAATCACTTCTAATATTATGTCATGAAGTTATAATGCCAAAAGCACACTGAGTAAAGGTGTGTCCATGCTTATTTCTCTAATTTTGTAACAGCCGCTCTAAATCCGTGGTTATGAATCACCAATCACAACCCATTTTACAAAATTAGTTAACCGGATATACTGGTGTGATATTTAACATTTTCCCTGCCCTCTGCTAGAAGTCCTTGTAGCTTTTAGACATACGCAAGTAAGGTTTGGGGTTTCAGGAAATGCTTGGCACTTGTGGCAATCCAGAGTGTTCTGTGGGTTCTATAGGAATTGTCTTTGCCTTTGAAGCACCAGCTGACAACTTCACCAGAAATTGTCCTGATTTTCTTGTCACAAGACCAAGCAAGACTCCTTCTTCGACTCACTTGAAATCACTCTGAGATGGACATTGCAGAGATCTGAATCCTTAGGCAGTACACTCCACGTTAATATGGATTTATTTGTGCAATACCGCAAAACACTTTTCCTTACTAAGTGCAACCACCTGCTGCTTCTACAGTTGCAACCAATTTAATTGTTTTGTATTTTGAAGTGCAAAAACAAAAACAAAGATTGAATTTTGAAAATTCTAAGTAAGTTTAATAGTCGTGAGGACTAAGTCTGAGAAGAAAATAGAAATACTCAGTAATAGAAGAAGTGAAGGTGAATAGTAAGAATTCATGTACATAAAAAGCTTTTGGAGTGTGGTATGAATGTATTAGTTAATATATCAGATAATAAATATATTGGTAATAATTAATATATGGTGAATATTAATATATAGTGAGAGATGAAGCTCAAAGAAAAGTGTTCCTGGCTGCAAAAGAACACAGAATGGGGCAAAGAAGTAACCTCTGTGTGGAAAAGGGTTAATGAGTGTGCATGTGAATGGCTGCCTAGACCCTACCCTACAAGTCTCATGGAAAAAGAGCACTTTAGGAGACTTGTTTTTTTTTTTAGTTTGAAGAGTTTCTTTTGGGGGCTGAAACCATAATTTATGGTTTTAATTTAGGACTGCTAGGAAATTATCAAAGCTCACAAAGTATTTTTTATGAAGAAAGATCTTCTGCCTCATTGGGATGCCTCAAGCTAACATTTCTTTTATGAAACTCTTCACTTACGCCCTGCTGCCTTTGCCCCTTTCTCACCCACGTATTCTGACCAAGTTAATGTCTGACATGGTCCAAACCGTTGTTTCTCTTCCCAAAGCAGGTAGCATGGAAATAAAACTGGACAGTGTAACCTAAGGTTCTTGACGAGATATCAACAGGATATTGCAAGTGACTGGAAGGTATTGCTTTAACATTCAGATCCCCTTGTGGCGGAGGTGTGGGGAGAGGACAGCTGGGGGGGGACTGCTTACACCAGATCTCCAAGACCCTATTTGTTCCCCAGCCAGTCATGCCTGTCTAGCAGCAACTGAGGCCAGCAGCCCCTTCTTCACCCCGTATTGTGCACAGCTCCAAAAGACCCAGGTTGTCTTGAAAGTGCTAACGTCTGCCTCTGAGAGGAAGTCTAGGATTCAGCCATGTATCCCTCACCTCTATAGGGAAAAAGGGCCCGAGGTGAGCCACTCACTCACCTGTTCATGCCACCGTTAGTCCTAAAACTGAAATTTATGCTTTTCTTGGAGAAAATACGAAAGCCTGTGATTCAGACTTTGCAGACTGAGCTGAAAAATATGGCATTTGCTAGTTCTGGAAAGTTGTTTTTCCAGCATAATGTTCTTTAATATATTTTGGCCTGCAACTGTAGTATTTATACCGCATTTTGCACTGCTGTCACTCAAACACTGCTGTGAATGCTCAGTCTAAGTTTGGTTCCAAAACAAAAGTGTTGTATGACCTTGTTAACCTAGTTTCTGCTCAGAATTAATATTAGTGTGATGACTTGAATTATCTCCCCAGATAATCACAATATGGCATACAATTTTGAATGTCATGTTTGTTTGACTCATGGGAAATGGAAATAAAAAATTGCCTGGAGCATAGTGAATGTAAATATGTTACCTCTTTGGCAGTGGTCACTTTATATTACATTATAACAATGTTATTAAAGGCATATCAAAACTGATTAAACATTTTCATAGGATTTTACATTCTTTGCCAAATTCTGCTATTTAAAATGGGCATTTTACATAGGATTGCTGACAGACCTTTTCCTGGAGTGAGTGTAGCAGAGAAAACTAGTTGTATAAACAAACTTCAATTACTCATTAGGGAAGAAATTAATCATTAAATTAATTATGAAATCACAACTGTGCTTTTGATTAAAAGCAAATACAATTTTTGATAAGAATTCTACTATACCTTGAAACCTCATTCAATAGTGAAGTTATGTTGAGTTAAAGAGTTGTAAAGATTAAAATCATGTTTTGAAAATGGATAGTTATACTAAATAAGTGACATTCAGTTGGAAGATTCCATGATAGATTTAAATGATTTAAAAATAAAAATATTTCTGTGTCATTCTGATAGCTTTGTTATCTCTTATTTAAATTTTCACTTAGCATCTAAGAAATTCAGTTTTTCCATTGTACACTTGCACAATGCTGAATCAGCATACATTATTTCTGAGCATAGGTAGCTAATCTTGCTGTCAAATACCATAATTCAATTGCCTAGGCTTTTACGTAAAATTAAATTGTAAACTTTTAATACATTTGAATTATAAAAATGCTATTTGTTTTGGGGTGATCACTGCTGTTGCTCTGAAATCTTGCTAGATTTACCACAAAATGATATAGTACTGTAAGTATAAGTCTACACAGTTATTAAAATCTTTGTGAAATTAGTAAGACCTGCATTTTGATTTCTAAATTTAGCATCAATATATTTATCATCAGACTATATACTTGTTGATACATGCCTGTTGTCTATATGACTATTGTGAGAGTATAGGCAGTTTCCACAAAACATGTCACAGGCAAGACTATAATCATGAATATGTAGGGCTGGGAGGAACGTGAAAACAGCAACGAGACTACTTGGAACATGATCCAATTTTACATGCATAACCCCCTGCACTGATTGGTCTAACTTGTTCTGAAAATTTTTCAGGGGAAAACATCTGCGGCTTCTGGGTATCCTGTAACTGCTTCACCTCTTTAAGAGTTGAGTATTTGTTAATATCTGTTTTGCAAATTAAGCCTTTATCTTCTATCTTTCTGTACGGAGAATAATTGAGCATTCCACCATTGGGACATTTTTTTCTGCAATGGAATATTATCACAACACACTACGTCTTATACTTCTCAGTTTGTAGTCTGAATAAATGATAAAACCCATCCATTAACCTTTTGCCAAAGGATGTGTTTCCTAAACATTCACCATTCTTAATTCTTCCGTCTGGACTCTCTCCAGCTTGTTTAACTCTTTCATATACAAATTGAAATTTGGGGGGTGGGGTGGAAGACAGAGGTGTATAAATGTCACTGTACCAATGCAAGTTTAGTGTGCCATTCCCTCAAGATCCTTATCTGAAGTATTCTAACTATTCAGCAACTTCACAATATGGATTTCTACTCTCAGTTACAAAATTTTATCTCAGTGATCTCAGACTCTTTCTAATCTCTATTACTATATGTCTTCAGCTTTATTTCTGAATTGAGGATCATGGAATAATTGAGGTTGGAAGGTGCCTCTGGAGAACATCTACTCTGGTCTTCTGCTTAAAGCACAGCTACTTCTGATGTGGGAGCAGGTTGCTTGGCACCTTGAGTGGTTAAAGTCTCCTGTGGTGGCTTGACCCTGGCTGAACGACAGGGGCCCACCGAAGCAACCCTATCACTCCCCTCTTTAACCAGACAGATGGCAGAAAAGTAAAAGGGCTCATGGGTCGGGATAAGGATGGGGAGAGATCGTTTGTCAGTTACCATCACGGGCAAAACAGACTCAACTTGATAAAATTAATTTATTATCAATCAAAATCAGA
>BOSO01002781.1:38652-102602 GCA_018403395.1 Gorsachius goisagi
GGTCCATAATTTCCATGGGGTGCAGTCCCTCAGGAGCAGCCTGCTCCAGCGTGGGTCCCCTGCGAGGTCACAAGTTCTATGAGCAAACCTGATTTGGTGTGGGGTCCTCCCCCACAGGTCCACAAAGTCTTTCCAGGAACCTGATCTGGTGCAGGCTTCCCACAGGGTCACAGACTCCTTCCTTTGGGCATCCATCTGCTCTGGCGTGGGGTCCTCCCTGGGCTACAGGTGGATATCTGCTCCACCGTGGGCCTTCATGGGCTGCAGGGGCACAGCCTGCCTCACCATGGTCTTCACCACAGGCTGCAGTGGAATCTCTGCTCCAGTGCCTGGAGCACCTCCTTGCCCTTCTTCACTGACCTTGGTGTCTGCAGGGCTGTTTTCTCTCACATCCTCTCATTCTCTTCTCTCTCCAGCTACTGAGCCGCAGCAGGTTTTTTTCCTTCTTTAATATGTTGTCACAGAGGCGCTTCCACCATTGCTGATTGGATTGACCTTGGCCAGTGGCAGACACAGGGAAAACTTCTAGCAGCTTCTCACAGAAGCCACCCCTGTAGCTTCCCCACTACCAAGACCTTGCTACACAAACCATCTCCAAGGCTTCCACAGCCTCTCTTTGGACAGAGAGGGGTTTATGTTTTATTCAAGTTTTCATTTGCCTTGCTGCAGCTGGTGACCATTACAGCTTGTCTTTTGGCTGGGCAACCCCGGGAAGAGTGTGGCTCCATTCTCTCACTAAGCGTTGGCTCTCACCCTGATTTTAGGAAAAGAAAGGCTGTGATTAACTCCCCCTTCGCCTTCTCCTTTCTGGCTAAATCAAGCCCAATTCCCTCAACCACTTCCAGCATGTCCATGAGCTCCCATTCACTACCATCATCAAGGCCCTATTCTCTACTTTATCAGTCTTTCTCTTGCACTGGAGAGCCCTAAACTGGACACAGCACCTCACATGTGGCACTGTCACTGTTGAATGGAAGATCATAACTCCTACAGCAAAAACTGCACACTGGCCTCCTGGCCACCTGCACAGGGTGTGCTCTGGTAGAGTCACTCAGGCAGCAGATGGAGGAACTGCAGGAGGCAGTTAGCAGCTTACACTGTATTAGTGAACCAGAAACAGAGTATTATTCAAGACTTTGCAAGAAGATACACTAGGTCCCATGGCACTGATCTCCACAGGCTACCAGACAAAGGGCTTCAACTGTGAACACACAGCACCTTGGAGAAGATGCCATGGTCTCTGGTCACCCTTGGGAACAGGATATCACTTCACTTCCCTTCTTCACAGGCACCAACCAGAAACAGATATGAAGTCTTGGCAACAGATCAAAACAATGAGCAAGATTTACAGGGGAAAAACACATTAGCAGCACATACTAAAAGCTGCAAAAGGATGTGGCAAGTGCTAGTAGTGGGTGCCTCTGTTGAGTAGCACTGAGACACCCAGCTGTCAGTCTGATGTACAGTCAAGAGAGGTTTGTTGCTTGCCAGGGATGTCGCAGAGAGACTGCCATAACTGGTTAATAGCACAGACTACTATCCCCTACTTCTTTTCCGTATGGGCAACAGTGACATGGTAAAGCAAAACATGGGCAAGATCAAGCAGGACTTCAGACCCCTGGGGGCCCAAGTGTAAAGGATGGGTGCCCAAGTGATCTTTTTCTTGCCAGTCAGGAATAGGGGTGCAAGCAGAAGTCTACACAGATCAATACCTGGCTTCACGGCTGGTGTTGTTGCCAGGGCTTTAGTTTCTATGATCATGGGACATTCATCAATTAATAGAAGAGGCAGGAGAATCTTTGCTGACTTACTGAATTGTACCTTACATTAATGAACTTTGGGAGGATGTGGTCCAAAGCCGTGAAGCCTGTATATCCGTGAGCAACAGGGCAGATGAGTGAGCCTACCAGAGCAGAAAGAAATGCTTCTGACCCTTTCCACAGGCAAACCCACTAAGTCCAGCCACTTTGAATGTATGTAAACTAACACATGTAGTCTGGGAAACAAGCAAGAGGAACTAGAGGTCTATGCCCGGTCTGAGAGTTCAGATGTGAGAAGAATCACAGAAGTTTGGTGGGAAAATGCACATGACTGGAATACCACAATGGATGGTTATAAACTCTCTCAGAAAAATAGGAAGGGAAGAAGAGGAAATGGAATTGCATTTTATGTAAAAGAGAAATCTGAGTGTGTGGAGGTGAGCTATGGAGACCACAAAAGTATATCAAATGCCTTTGGATCAACATTGGAGGGATCATCACCAATGGGGACCTTACGTTAGATATCTGTTACCAACCTCCCAATCAGGATGCCAAGGCTGACAAAGCTTTACTTTGGCTACTCCATTAAGTCTTTGGCCAACAGAACCAGGTCCTCATGGGTGACTTCAATTACCCAGACATTTGTTGAGAAAACAGTACAGCAGTGCACATTTTCCATCAAGTTCCTAGAAAGCATTGAGGAATTCTTCCTGCTACAGGTGCTGGACATGGTAACTAGGAACAGCACATTGCTGTATTTACTGCTCACATACAGAGAAGACTTACTTGAAGACATAATTACCACTGGTAGCCCTAGATACAACGACCACAACATTGTGGAGATTAAAATCCTCCTGAACACACTATAGACTAGTGGCAGGACAAAGACTCTGGATTCTAGGAGACCCAGCTTCAATATGCTAAGATCTCAGATATGAGGCATTCCATGGGAAGCATCCATGGAAGGCAAAAAAGTTTTTAAGTTCTGGGTGTTATTCAAGAACAGCCTCCAGAAAACACAAGAACAGTCCATCCTCTACAAAGGCAAAGGAAGAAGGCAGAACAAGAGACCATCTTGGCTTAACAGTGAGATTTTGGATGAGCCTAAGAGCAAAAATGAAACATACCAGCTATGGAAAAGTGGCCAAATAACCAACTGAAGAGCCCAGAACAGGCTAGGATCTAAGACTGGAATGGTTAGATCTTTTCTTCCTGGAGAAGAGAAGCCTCAGAGGGAACCTCATCACAGTATTCCAGTAGACTCATGGAGAAGACAAGGGACAATGGGTACCAGTCGCACCAGGAGAGGTTTCATCTTGATGCAAGTAAGAAATTTTTTACAGTGAGAAGATTCACTGAAACAACCTCCCCAGGAACATGATAGAGTCCCTATTGCTGGAGGTTTTCAAGATGCAATTGGGCAGGGTTCTAGATAATCTCATCAAGGTTCCCTTCCCCATGAAATGTTGTACTGCTTGATCTTTTGAGGTCCTTTCCAACCTGGGCTATTCTATGATGATTCACATTAATCTTACTGTTTCAAGAGGTCTTTTTTTGGAGACTAGAACACTGTATTTCACATCAAAGATAAATATTCTAAAATAAATATTCCACAGCTGCTTACCAATAGCAGGAATAAAATCAAGAAAATAGAATTAATTAGTTGGCATGTGTGTTTGACACAGGTTTCAAGGGTTTAAAAAGCAATCATGTGGGCAGTGAGAGCTATAGACGCTCAAGAGATCACAAAGTAGGGCTTTGATCACTCCTCTTTACCAGCAACCTCAAACAGGAAGATTATTTTAACTAAACAATGAATAGCAGCTACAGGATTTCACTTCCTCTCTAATATACAAATACATTTAGTGCCAAGGTGAAGGTTGTTGACTGGTGTAAATTGTCAATTCTTCATTGATTTCAATGAATTGATGGTACTAGCATTGATGTGCTAGCAGTAGAGGCACCACAAGCTTTTCAACGAAGTGCATAAACCCAGACTTTTGTGTCTTCATACTGAAATGTTTGTTTGTGATTGTTTGCCTGTGGGTAGATCAAGGAATCTAACCCTATTTTAGTCATAGCATTTTTTTTGTATAAAGTTGTCCTTAGTGCAGTGAGGAGATACCCAATACCTGGTTCATAGAGGTTGGATCTATCTGTCATTTCAACACTGAAAGATAGCTGGACAAAAAAAAAAAAAAAAAGAAAAAAGAAATAATGCTGAGCTCTGTAAAATTATTCTGATTGACAGCACAGGAACACACATTAATCTGGCAACTTTAAACAATGCATCTGGCAGCTCAAGGCCCATAACTCTGCCACTCTTGACAAAGCTCAGTAATATTCCTTACTACTTCTGAACAAGATACCTACACGCCCAGAGTCAGGCCTTATAATTCTAGCTACAAAGTCAGCTGGCAATCTAAGGTCAGCTGAAAGAGCTTTCTGACCACTGAGGAACTGGGAAGTGCTATTGATAAACCAAAAGGGCACCAGAATCTTAATGAAGAGTTTCTTATTCAGCTTTTTTTTAATTAAAATTTCTTACTGATTTTTAGTTCAATGTCTGTTTTTCTGCCAGTACTTCACAATTATGTGAAAATAAATATACTTAAAAGGGATTTGCATGGAAATCCATCTTCAGAGCTAGTACTAGATAGAGGTCAAATTAACTACCAGTGGAAAATGGAGCCCCCAAGACTTTTCCTTCTGCTTTTCCATAAATAATCTTTTTCCTCATGGACATAAACCCTATGCTGACCAATAAAATATCTATTAATACAGTTTTTTTCAGCAATGCAATTAGTTCTAAAAGAAATGGTTACTCAGAGAATACAGTATGTCTATTGTACATTTTGAGTTACTTAGACACTTTGCTTGCCATAAGAAGGAGCAGCAGAAAATATTTGTTATCGTAACACACTCTCAAATCTGTATCACATCTTCTAAAACTGTAGCTTTATCTTTCCTTTATTGGAAGAGGAATTTATGGTAATTGTGGAGTTGAACATTTAATTCATTTGTTAAAATACAAGTAAATTAAACAGTAAAAATAATGTTAAGATCCTAAAATGATTTTGTAAATTATTAATTATGACTCACTTTGCCACTTCCTAGGAGTTAATGGTTTCCAGAATGATTGCTCTTAGTTTTTATATAACAAAATGCATTTGACTTCTAAAGTTTGAACAATTTCATTCATTACTCCTGAACTTGAACAAATGCCAGAGCTGTGACACTATATTCAAAATGTTAGTTAAGACAGTTCCTATTATTTTGATATTTTTCTTGAATTGATACAGCTATAATGCTTATTCAGACAGTTAAGTCTTAGCAAATCTTACCATTATTAAAAAAGGGAAAAGAAGACTTTTTAAAAAAAAGAGACATTTACTATAGGCCTAAGGCATACTTAGCCAAAGTATAACCAATATAACCCAAGAATGAAAATATTTAGCATATTTTTAAAGGAGTGGGATTTTTCCCTTTACAACTATTCCTTTCTGGTCATTGTATGAGAGAATTAGCAAGCCAAATGTCATCAACATCAAAAAAAGACAGTTATATCCCCAAAAGCGCTAATAAATATAGTTTTATTGTTGCATAATATGGTCAATTAAACCCAAATATAATCTTAGGCAAACAATTGTTTACTTTTCATTTATACATAAGCCTATCCAAGATATTATAATCTTCAAGAAAAAAATTCCAAAATAATATTTCCATACTTGATTTATTGCATGCATATACAGATCCAATTTGTAGCTTTAGAGAACAACAATGAAGTGGCCAGTACCCCTTCAGGGGAAACACAACAGGAATGACTGCACCCAAACTACCACAGTCTAGTAAGTAATTGTTACAATAATACTCAAGCTAAAAAAAGTTTCCCTGTTCATTTATTGAATACAAGCTTGCTGCCTAGTGTCAGGTGAGGACCTTATTTTAAAAGTTAAAGGAAGTTCTGTAGAGGGACAAGGGTCCATTCACCTCCAGTCCAGTCCAGGAAATGTCCTGTCTAACCTACCCTTTCAAAAGCCCCATTGCAAAGTAGAGAGGATTACTGCTGATAATTAAGCAGTTGAAAAAGAGTAAGCTTAATATCTAACAAGCAAAAAGAAAAACACTTCATTCTGAATGGTTATTGCTATAAGGAAGCTGATCGATGAGAAGCACTATTCCTTTTACAAGTCTCATTTTAGGCTGGAAGCAAAATTATTCTCCTCTCCAGTTGCTGTTTGTAGAGCACACTCCTCTGCCAAGCTGGGACAAACCCCTGAACTTTATTCAGTGCATCCTATGTGCCATAATGCTACAAAATGGTTGCTCTTTTTTAAAAACTTAATTCAAATTCTGGATCACTTTGATTGGCATTCAAGCTTGAAGCAACTTAAAAGACAATAACAACTAGGAAAAAACAACCGGATGCTATTGGATAGGGTGAACCACAGACATACTGCTTCTGTCTTCAAAAACAAAAGGAAAAGCTGCTCCTGGATCTTTTTGAATACATGTGCTAAAGTGTTTGCTGACTCCTTAGCTACTATTCCCCTCTAGCACACATCATTTCCTCCCATTGTCCACCTGAATAACCATGGCTATATCCAGAGTGATTGCTAAAGTCTGCTGCCTCTTTTCAAGTCTGCCCTTCTCTGCTCTAAGGTCCCAGCTCCATCCCGTGGTCTAATAAAAGACTCAACCTTTACTGCAGCCTTTGCCCCTCTTGTAAGTTATCACTTCATCCTGACTACAACCCTTCAGTTGTGATCTTCTTGCTAAATCACACCTGTGAGGACTCAAAAATGGTGTACAAAAGTGTTTGAACGTTTTTTCTTTTTTAAAGACAAGGACATTCTTATAACCTGTGTCTGTACAGAACAGTCTGTAGGATTTTTCTCTCCAAAATGTTTTTTTGGTACCGATCTACCCTGTCACCAGTGGTAAAGCCTTACACAAGTGTGATGTAATTCCACATTAGAATCCCTCCAGCACTGCACCGTAACCCAAGTGTCAGCAGAGAGCAAAGCTGGTGCAAATTTTTCGTGTGAAAACTTGGAAAGTTTGCACTGGCACAAGTGATTCTAGGTACCAGCCCACCCCTCTGGGTACCCATTTTCCGGTCATAGCTAAAAAATAAATGAGAAGCACCTCCAAGATCCCATTTTCCAGTTACCTTAGGGCACCATGTGAGTTTATTTTCAGATATTCCACTTAAAGGTGAAAGTCAGAAGTTGAAACAATGATATCCATTCACACGAAGTGGCAAAAATGTGACTGTGTCTATGGCAGTAATGAGACGATTAAAATGTACATGTTGAAGTACAAGCCCAGAAAACAGCAGGGAGAAGACACAATCTAGAAGGAAGCAGTTGTTTAAACCTCCTCTTTTTCAGAATTAATTTTTGAATAAAAAGCAGTTTGAGCCCTATGATAAATTTTAGTGATTTACTACTCCTCAGATTGCAAACTTCTCCAAGGCAGAAGTATAACTGCTAAGTACAAAGGGGATCAATATTATCAATCCATTTGCAATTTCAGAAGCTTGAAATTAAGACCTTATAAAACCTTTTTCCTCTTCCCCAGCAAGAATGGTTCTACTTTCTCAACCTTTTGTTATAACACGAATCAAAGGAGGCATGATGATATGACAGATAACTGTGCCCTTGGTGAGTACTACTGTATATATCTCTTTGTAATGTTTATTTTATGTTAGGCCTTTTCTTTTGAATATTTTCCAAGAAATATTCCTGCCTGTTTTCTTCATTGCAGCTGACAGTCTGATATTTTTTAGTACAGTGTTTTCCTACACTTTCCTTGAAATCTATTTCCTTGTTGGTTTATTGTCATGCATTACTATTTATTTCATATTTTGTGGTCTTTTACTTTAAAATTTACTAATGTATTTGAATCTGCAATGAACTCCATTTGCACTCTATTAGGCAGGTACCTAAATGACTCCAGTCATTCTGAATCTGATTACATTTTACATTGTCCTTTATTATTTAATGAGACTTCCAGTTCAGTATCATCAAAAACCTTGCCTGTGACATTAGCGGCCGGAGCTTTGCTCTGTTCTGCCTTTTCTGAGCAAATTGCTCAGACTAAATGTATTGTCAGGTTCAAGATCCTCCTGTCTTCCCAGAAACACTCTCCAGAAAAACAAAGAAACAAAAAGCAAGTGGAATCCAAACCTAAACAAATGGAAATTGAGAGGAGAAAAGTTTGCCTGATCCAAGTTTCGATTGCTGGAAATGTCATACATTGCAAAACGTCCCAGAGCACTGCAGAGGCTAATGTGTCCTGGACATGAACAAAATGAACTCTGATAAAATGGGACAAAGCCAGGTATTTCTAAAAAGCGCTGTAAGTATACTCTGATTTTGCAGATGTGGTAGAAGACCTAGGATTAACCAACAAAGAACTGTTCACTATAATGCACATTTGATGACACTTACTCCTCTGGTGGCACTACTTGTTCTTACCCTCAGAGCTACTGTCTTCAGCTAAAATTTTAAGTGGCAATTGTAAAGGAGGAAACGGAGAGAGACAGAGAGATATGAAAAGATTTGTGTAACCAAGTGCTTTAATCCTGAGGTAACAGATGAATTTATGTGAAATTCAAATTCTAGTTAAGGATCAAACATTTATGTAAATTAAAATGTTATTACAGTTTGAGGTAAAACTGTTCCTATATTACTTAGATAATTCAAAGTTTCACAATTGCCTCTTAGCATGGCTGCAAACAAACCTTGTCTTAACAAGATTTGGCTAGCTGGCAGGCTGGAATGATCAAAAATAGCAACAACAGCAAAACCAAAGGTAAGAGACATATGCTATTATGTCTTTGTCTATCAACCATGCAGGCCAGCATTAGAATGCTGTACACCATCAGCAAATACAATCAGGGAATTCAATGCATGCAGAATGAATGAACAATTTACTGAATATCTAAATCACTGAGACATGGTCTATTTTACTTCTCTCACAATGACCTGATCCTCAAGCTTCCTCCCCTACTAAACCTGAGCTACTGAAAAGAATCGTAAGTTGTCAGAACTGGTGTGAGAGAGAGTCCCTTTCTCTGCCAAAGTCAGCAGGATCCCACCTGTATAAACAGTGGGTGTATTCATTGGATAGTGGCAACTTTTTCTGAGAAAGTTTGTCCGTGTGAGATTCCAGACTTCTTGACATTTTAGTGAGATTTCAGTAGAATTACTGTGGGGTGTTTTTCTATAACATTTCCTCACTAGAAAATGAGAAATCCTGGAGGCAAGAGTATTTGCACCTCTATGAAGATAGTTCAGGGGAAAGGAGTTTGCTTCATGCCCTCATAGCCTTGATTTTTTCTGGGAACTTGAATTGCCTCAACTGTATGAGCTAACCCAAAATACGGCAGCCTCCCTCTTATTTCCTCAGTACTTGTTTAGTTGCTGAGTTCATCCGTGTATGAATTGCAGTATTTCTTTGATACTTTCTGTTTTCAACCCAAAGTTTACTCGTGTATCGAAAACTCACTGATAGTACATCTGTAATGAAAATAAATTACTTTAAGTATAACTTAACCAGGTGCAAGATAGCACATCTTATCAACCCAAAGAAGGAGTGTATATGACAAAGCTAATACTTTCTTAGAGATGGTGGTGTTCCACGTTTTTTTGGCAATCTGGGTTCAAGTTTCTGGCTTCAAGAGATTTAAACTGGATAAATTGAAACTACCAAAAAGTTGCTGCTCTGGGGAACTTTTTTGGAACTAGCTTTTCTTTTTCTTTCTCTTTCTCTCATCACTCAGAAATGGTCAGATGGCTAAGTGTCAAATGACTTAAGTGAGGAATATTAATTAACAAAATTAAACACCTGGTCACATCCTATGGGACGTAGTAGAATTTTGTACCATGATTTAAGTATACATTTGTTTTCATGAAATTGAGGATTTTATCATTGTTATTCACATTTCTAAAAAAGAATATTTATGACTTGAAGAAAAAAGGCCATGCCAAATTTAACCTCTTCTAACACTGGTTTATTCTGGTGACTACAGAAGCACCCAGCTCCTTCTGAGGGTGTATAGATGGGGCCAGCAATATTATTGAAGTCTAGGCACAGTTGTTATTAGTCTTCTTGTATTTCTTCATCTCTGTTGTGTAATTGCATGCATAATTATACTGCATATTTTAAAGCTGAAACCATTCCTAATATATCATTGACTTTATCCACTTAAATTATGAGAAAAATAGAATTATATAGATTATATTTGATAATGTATCCTTGAAAAAAGCATAATATAGGTACTGAAATATATCATTATATCACTTAACACAAAAGCTATAATGTGATGTTTGAAAATTAATTTTGACTACTTCAGAAAGCTTAAAGAACACTATTTTTTAAATTCTTAAAGTGCACAACACCATAGCCTATGAGTCCACACGGAGTGCTCCCTTCCTTTCATTCTATTCTAGCAAATGGTGGCATTTAGCCAATCGAAATATCTCTGTCTGTATCATCTTATCAGGCTAAACAAATATAATTATGAACTAGTCACACCTCCTTGTCTGTTTTGCTGTGAGTATGACCTGCGGGGAAAAGACACCCAGATGTGCACAAACCCACTCTTTACTTTATCTGTTAGTTGATGGGTAACATCCGTCTCTCTTTCTGGTATGTAATATGCAAAGTAATTTTTATATATACAGGTTATATTTATTCATGAAATCTGAGGTTGTGAGTTTGTATTTTGGAAGTAATTCACACTCATTTTACCTGGAATGGATCATGGAGTTGAAAGACTACTTTCAAAACATCTTCAAAATGCCAAAGCCCTTTTCAGGCTTCGTAAAACAGGAACACTTATATTTTCTGCTGGCAAAGCAAGGGAATTAGAAAACAATGATTTTTTTTTTTCTTTTTTTTAATGTTTGTGGGGAACTAAACAAAACAAATGCAAAAAAAATCTGAAAAAGAGAAGCTGTAAAAAAATACAGAAGAATTTAAAATCTAAGCAGTTGGTAACAGTATGACTAAAAAAAGTCTCACACAAATCTGAGACTGCTGGTGGTGGTTGTTCGTTGGATAAAATTGCTGACAATTTCTGTCAATTATTCTGGGCTCATTTTTCAGCCTTTGATCTTATCCAGTCGTGTTTGAAAAGAGCCTCAGACACCCAGTTCTCTCAGCCAGCTCACGAGCAAATAACATTGTGATGGCTGATTCAGCAGAAAGGAAAGCAGATATCAGAGGCTGCCTCATCCCCATCTTAGAGGAATTCTGCACATTTCAATGGTGAAAGAGAAACCAGCATCACTAGCCAAACACACATGCATTGCCTGGGCTTGCCAAGGAATCTGGGCATTGCCATGGGGCAGCTCTGTGGTCTCCGTTCCTCTGGTGAGTGCCCTGCACCTGGTAGAGAAGAGCAGCCCCCCTTCCCTCATGCCCCCACCCCTACCCCATGACCCCCCAGGCCCAGGGACATGCCAAGGGGGCTCTTCTGCTGCAGAGAGGAGCCACAGCTTGGGCAGGCGGTTTGGGTGGCTGCCCCTCCTGCTGCACTGCTGGGAGCTAACCTGTAGCCTTGGAGCTCACCAAAGGGGTATGTGGTCCTACAGGATGAAAAGGGCTTTGAACCCCCATTTCTTTCAGCTGCAGAGTATATATTGGGTAACTGAGGAAGGCAGTGGTGTGATGCAGCTACAAGTCAGACTTCCCAATGCTTACAAAACAGCAGCGATACTCCTTTGCATTGTCTTTTCAGCCTAATTGCCTTATTCTGATTTTTCCTCATGTTTAAAAGATGCCAGGCACATTGACCACAGTAAAGTGGAATCTCAGTTGTATTAAACACACTGTTAAGCTACATGGCCAGTCGTGTACCTTTTGCTGTTTCACCATACTTGAACTTTTTACAAACATCCACTCTGAAAAAAACCGAAACACTCCATTTTTCCAGGGAGAAAGTTCAGAGCCTTGGAACAGTCACAATGAAATTTCATGTAAACTGTCCCCTAGTTTTTTGCAGCAAGTAGCTGCAAAGCCATGACAAAAATCCCTGTCATAAATGCATAGGGAAAGATAGGAACCTTGAGATTCCTCTTAAGGGGCTAGTCTGCTTAAGCACACTAGAAAATTCCCCATAATGTCCATATGTATGACTTCAAAGCAATTTTAAAACTCTGGCCTTAATTTATGTTATCAAAACTTGAATAGAGTTTTTTCATGTTATTTAGAAATAGGTAGTTTCTTCTTGTAGGAAAGTAAATTAAGTTATCAAATCCAGGGGTCTAAATTTAGTGCCATTTAAAATAAGTTCCAAGGAAAAAAAAAAAAAAAAACCATAAACCAAATCAATGGCTAAAAGGCTAAAAAGCAATTCCATAAAATCTACTGAAATCTGCCTTCTTGTGAAGAGGATCATACTGAAAATATCAACAGCACTTTCAAGTATCCAGATGAGAATTTGTGCTGAACAGTGTTATGAATGAAGATGTTTTCTATGATATATCTTGATGGTGAACCTTTTATCAAGCCTTCTGTCATTTAAATTTCATTTTATTGACAAGCTTATGTGAATTTAGTAGGATTTTTTTTCTTTTTTTTCCCCATATAACTGTGGCTGCTTACAAAAAGTGAATGTCAATACGCCATTTCAGAAGGCACTTAGAGACCTTAGCATTTATATAAACATGTACCCCAGAAAATGGATCAGCTCTTATTGGTACATTTGACCATCTGTTAGGTACTTTAACTGTTAAGTTTAGGAGGGATAGGCAAAGTCATTGCTAATGACTCAGCTTATTTTATAGAGATGATCCCATAGGACGTATATGAATAAAGAACATTGCCTTCTCTGGTACCACATTTTCATATTTTGCCAGCTTTTATCTTCAATTGTTCTGCAATGTCTTAAGAAGATCCATTCTGGAAGGGAACCTGGGCTTTGATTTCATTAGTAACCTGAAGTTACCCACTATCTTCATAACCAATGCGCTTGCAGCTAAATCAAGTGCATTAGATCATAGCTCAAATAACTGCCAGTGGACTGAGACTTAAATCAGATGACACATTAGCATTCATCAAAGATACTTATTTAAGGAAAAATCTTCTACAAGAACAGATGAACATTTTTCATATTTGTTTGTTGGGTTTTTTGGTTCGGGTATTTTTTTTTGTTTGTTTCAATGGTGGCGGGGTGAACTTCTCTGTAGCAAAGCATAAGGTTGCTATGCTGCCAGTGTTACCTGTTTTTCATGTACGCTTGTAGCAGAATTTAACAATGGAAAAGTCTTACAAAAACCTCAACTTCTTTTGAGTGCTTGAGCTGTATTTCTTGGTCAGAGTGGTTTGCCATATGCACATGGTAAAAAGAACATGAACATTCTTGCCATGTGCAGCCCCTCTTATTCATGCAGTGGAGCTCAGGCACAGTGAATGTACCACGCTCAGTGTCACAGGACTGAGACCGTGGGAATTCCTAAGATGATGTTGACTCGTTACCTCCCCAACTCCTACCCCCTACCTCCTCTTTTTAATGTTTTATGCTGTGGGCCATCAGAGATGATTGGCTAGTGTTTAGAAGCTGCACTTTTACCATGTGAGCTGAAAGCTTATAACAGACAGGGACTATTAAATGCAGCCTCAGAGAGCTCATCCTCCTGCAGAACATGACTATATGTGAGACTGCCATAGCTGTACATCTTGTCCCACTTAATTTGTAATCACAGAAACAAGAAATTGCTTCTCATTAAAATTTTAAGTGAAACAATAAAGTCACATAAAGAAAAAAACCTCACATATGTAATGAAATCTCACTGCTGGAGCTGAACAGTATAGAAGTCAACTCTTTCTTTACCCTTAGACATAGTCTCTTTCACACAGTGCACTAAGAAAAAATAGACTTGTAATGCATTTCTCAATCTGCTTTTACCTGTCTTGAAGTTTATGAAAATAGTGTTGCCAATCTGTAACTGTCCAACAATGCAGTGCTTTTTCAAAATGCTTTTTCAAGTCTCACTACACCATACATATTTTTTTCTGAAAAAAAAAAAAAGAAAAAAAAGAAAAGAATAAAACATGAACTTGTCCCTTGCAAAAATCAAAGCAGGTGAATTGACACACTTTTCAGTTTACTCAAGCTGTGGTTTTCTTACTGTAGGCAAGTGAAACTAAGCAACTGTCCTAGATATTATTTTCCTTTCAAAAAGTGCCCCAAACTTGTTCCTTGAAAAGATAGCAATAGGTTTCTTGCTAAAATATTTCCATAATAGAAACTGTAAAAAGGCATACACAAAAAGAAACAAATACTTCTTTCCAGAAACATAAAAATATTGTGTCAATGTGGCTCAAGGGTAACAGAATTTTGTGTTTCAGTTTTGATGTACGATAAAGACCAGTTGTTTTTTGTTGTATTGTTAGTTACATATAAAAAAACAATGTTACCTGAGATTTTGAAACTGAAATTTCAATTTTGAAACGAAATTTTGTGCATATTTGTTTGTAGGGTGACAATATTTGAATGTTAAAATCAGCTGTGCATGATAAATATAAAAATAACTTGGAGCCAATGTATACTTTCTTGTGTGTGTGTGTAGTAACAAAAGATCACATGAGAAAAAGTTATGGAAGAAAACAATAAGGCAAAAATGTTAAGAATCTTAAGAATTGTACCATTTTCTTTGTTTTAATAAACCTTATAGTTTAAATTTTAAAGAAGAATCTCTTTTGATATTATTTTCCTTTGTATCAGTGCAGGGATCTACAAGAAAGTAGGGGATTATTACGGTGTGCACACATACTGAGGAATAGTATTTTCTACCTGGAAGTACCTTTCCATTATACCAATCTATATTTTGCTTTGCTTATGCAAAAGGAATTGTTCTTGTGTTTATGGACTTCTTAGTGATTAATAATCCTGGCCCAGTGGTTATTTACGCACTGTAGTTAGCAGCAATGGTAGATACCCAGGTTTAGGGATTTGGTTTATTTGCATGAACAAGGTTTATACCAATTCTCCAAAAACATTTCCACTCTCTTGGAAATAAGGTGGTGGGAAGAGAGAAGAAACATCTGCTGCATTTAAAAACAGCTTGTGGGCTATGGCATCAATGAAGCCAGCCCCACGGTTAATCAGCTCTGCCCTCACCAACAGATGTCACTGCAAGCAAAAGGAACTAATTTGTGAGGTTATTGGGCTCAAGGAGCGACAGAACTCTCTCTCAAATCCTAAACGTGAAAGAGTCTCTTTCAGAGCATATGTTCTTGTCTCAGTTCTTCTGCCACACACTGAGAATTAGCAGCAGGCAGATTGGTAAAAATAACAAAAAAAAAAAAAAAAGAACAAAAAAAAAGAAAGAGAAGTGTTCAAACTTAAAGCCATGTGAAACATCTGAAACACATCAAAGCAAAATGCAGTACTCTGCTTTTAATTTTATGAATGATTTAACTGAGAAAACAAAATCTGTTCATTCATTGTGTGTATTTCCCCAAGGCACATTCAGGAAAGTAGACATTCCCAGTCACCTGATTCTGTGGGTACGGATGGGAAAAGGAAAGTGTTCGTGTAACAATTACTAAGCAGCTCTATAAATTTTTCTGATTACAAACACACATATGCCAGGGCACACAAACACAGAACTAAAAATATTAAAGCTTCAAAGTAAAGACATTAAAAGTTAAAGGCTCTCACAGTTAAGATTATTCACTTACAATCTTCATTTCCCATTTTTGCATACATCCTCTGGTATAACCTTTAGCTGCACTATCATATGTCTGTTTTGAGTTTCTGAAGGCAGTCTTAGATTAGAAAAAAATACAAATTAGAAAAAAAATTAAAATAAGGCGATCATTAAAACTAATTTTGACTCCTGTGTCAGTAGACTGAAATCCTTTAGATGATATGCAAATCACAGCCCTCTCCTATTTGTACTAGCACCAGTACTGGCAGCAAGTGCAACCTAGATCCCAGGAGGCCTGATACACATTTTCCATACCTAACTGAGAGAAGTACAGGAATAAAGAAATCTATGGATTTTGGGACATTACCCAAAGCTTTGAGGGTAGACAGAAACCTTTTCTCATAGCACAAATTCTGCCCTGGCTCCTCACAGCTTGTTATCCTTGTCCTGCCCTTGCCTCCCTGCAGCACCTCCTGTTTCTTCCTCAGTCTGCTTTCATGTGTTTCCCTTTTGTTGGGCTTGCTTTCTCTCTCTGCTCTGATTTGTGGTTTCCCACTTCACTCTCCCACTTGTTAGGAAGGAGGACTGTGAAGATTTTTTTTTTTTCCCCCTGTTCACAATTAATCTTTCTTGGCTGCCAGTTGGAAGAATTGCAAGGTTGTCTTGCTAAGCCCCCAGTGCCCTACTCTGGCACAGCTTTGCTCCAGCAGGAATCTCTGGTAAATTTAGCTGCCAACCTCTAACAAAGCTCTGCTGAACACTTGCAATTTGAGGTTTGTTACTTGCAAAGCCTTGCAACTCAGCTGACATTTAGCTTGCTTTTTCTTCTTTTCCAGAGAAAACTTTCCACAAATGTCAGTCTTTGCTTGAAAACATGGGAATGCTACAGATTTTTCATGAAAGCAATATAGTAATTAGGGTCCATAGGCAAAACAGGTTTTTGTCTCTCTCATCTGATCTGAGATTCTCTTGTTGAAGGTGAAAGATTTCAGAAGAGGGAGATATCCATTATGGAATACCTCAGTCCGTGTTTAGTAAAAATATGGTGTTATACGGCATATAAAAAATCTCACTACATGTGCTAAGTGGAATGTGTCTGAAAGGTCATTTTTAAAATTAGGAACGAAAATGTGACTACTTAGTGAACAACTGGATTTCAAAACCCAAAAGGCTCCATTAATTCTGACTTAGCAATACTTTTTAAAATTCTTTATACTTTTGAAAATGTGATCACCACCTGCAAATCATTAGACCTACATTTAACTCATACACGACCGTTTTGGTTTAATGGGACTACACACAGAATAATGTCAGGTCTAGAAACATTTATTCAAAAACTTGATACATCCACATCAAACCCTCACATGTGTGTTTTTTCATGCACAGTTTCTGTTTTATTCAAGTTACAATAAAAGATCACTTTCTTACTAAACAGCTGCTTTGTATCTTGTGATATGACAATGGAGGGGATAATCTCAGTTTCATAGTCCTACATATTTCCCAGATTGGAAGTCTGTGGGTTTTGACAGGAAGCTGGATGATTATTTACTCCTTTGATTTTTTTTATTTCTTTACTTCTCCTTCTTTCTCACTCCTCTTTCCCATTGCATTTTTCCTCCCAGCTGACAGCTAAAAGCCAGTTTGACACAAGGCAGTGCTTAGCCTCTGCTTTCCCCTTTCTGGCTTGTTTTTGTCTTCCTAGATACATAGAAAAAATTGTCAAGGTTTCAGCTAGCCCTTAGGAACGTATACAGTCACAGTTATCTTTTAACAAGCCATTATTTCCTTATATCAGAAAATATAAAGTGGTAGTTCAGTAAAAGAAAATAATCTTGTTATTATAGCCAACATAAAAAAAAATAATTTAAACAGAGGTCTGTACCCTTTTTCAAAGAATGGGAGTTTCTGTCATATAAAGAAAGGTCTCTCCTCCCCCGAGTACAGTGTAAGGAAATGCAACAGAAGTAGTAGATGGAAATCAGCAACACAAACAAGCTTGCAGTTTTCCTAGAGTTCAAAGGAAATAATCATACATCAAAGATTCCAGCCACTTTGAAGGATCCATAAAAATATATAAGCAATCAGCCACCAGCAGAGCTGTAGTCAAATATCTTTGTTCTCCCATGGAGGTGGGGAAATGCTGCATTTGTTTCAACATATTTGCTTTCCATTTAACATGGGAAATCTGGCTGTACTCCACAGAAGCCAGCATTTTCAAAGGCTTCAGGGCTGAAGCTAGCAGTTTGGGTGGCTACACATCTTTTGCCTTTGGTGGACTGGATTTTTGCCCCTCTGCGCTGAGCACATTTTCAGTGTGGAACATCAGTGGTGGAAACTTCCTTCCATTACCTAATGAAAGTCCAGGCCTTCCAGAGTCAAAACCCCCTTCCTACTTATCTTCAGATCCTGTGCAAGTGCAAGCAAGGGAGGAGGCACATTGCCCCAGCTCAGCATTAAATCTCAGTGCATTGAAAAAGAGACTACACACTGAGGGGGAAATCTAGATCTATAATTTACAAGTAGGATGGAAATGACTGCTGCTGCTCAGGACACGAATTAATATCAGTAAACCTAATGCAAATGAATTAACAGACAGAGTGAATGTGAAGTGATAAAAGATAAGTTCCATATCCTACATTATTATTGAAGCTCTAATACTCTAAACTTTTACACACATTCTTCATTTTAAGCAATCCCTCTGAAGTCAGATAGGACGGATTATTAAAGTTATAGCTTGGAAATTCTGGAAGCTAACCAAGAAAGCTGGTGTTCATTTTAATTTCTCACATTTAACAGCAGTCAATTTTTATCTCATCTGGAGCATGTTAGCCAAGCACATGTTGGCCTTGAATGTTTCTTTAAGTACTATTCCTACATATCTGATTATACATGTTACTGGCTGTACATTTGGGGCACATTAGATACGTGCTGCATGCAAATTTTTAAAAATAAAGGAATATGAACTGTCTGGAAAGGTCTGTTATTTCTTAGCAAACATGTGCCTTTCCATAATCTAGGTGGAACTTTCTTCCCTTTTCATCACTAAGAAACAGGTACTACCTAACCGCACACTGTTTAGTATCTAAGTAATGGATACAACATTCTGGTGACTGAAATTACCACATCTGACAGTTTTTTACTAAAAATCATTTCACAGAACCACTACAGTTTCCAACCAAAAAGAAGCAATAGAGGATATATTAATCTCTATTCATATGAGAAACAGAGTTGACTTTTCTGACCTCCATGAATGGAAAGATTTGCAAATGTTCAGTTTCCTTATACGAATTCACCATATCTAGTAACACCAGCTGTTTGTTTCACTGTTTACACATATAATATGCAGTGAAGGGTCCCTCCAAAAAAAAAATCAATAGCCATTATCATTGTTATTTACCATCATCATAATCCATCATCTGCTGTTGTTTCACACCACATTTTCCATGCCAAGTGTGGGTGTGCATTACCGTGTTGATGAATAGCCGAAAATTGCCATGACAGGATTACTGAGTTTCTGCTGGCTGCCACAGTAAAAACTGAATGATTCTTTACAGCAAGATGCATCAATCTGTGCTACAAAGCTCAGGGCTCAGTTGAGAGTTTCCCAATTTTAAAATGTTCTTGTTGTAAAATACCAGTATAGTTAACCCTTAGATATAGTAGAAGAAAAGTTTATACTATAAATAACATTTTGGAATATCATAGTAATGTCTTTCTGTGAGAAGCATTAACATATTTTTACAGTTTGGTTTGTTGATTATGGTAACAGACAGTTAAGACAGAAAGAGTAATGTACAAGAAAGAACCTATTGACTGGTTAAGGAAGAAAAAAAGTAATTCAAGACACTCTTTAGCCTTATCTTAATCTTTCATTTGCATGGTTGCTGTAAATGCTGTGAAATCACTTTACCAGCATGTGTCTGTAAACAATGTATTGCACTACTCCTTGTCAACCTCTTCTCCTGTATGCAGAATCTTTCAGAGGCTTCAGACAGTTGCTATCTCCACAGCTGGATGGGCTAGATGTATTTGTGACGGAACTCCTAAAAAAATTAATAGCCATGTAATTGGTTTGCTACTATCTTAGTCTGTTACCTGTTTTTATTTCATAAAATACTGAAACTCATTTTAAGCATGTGTGCTCAAAATCAGTATTGAAAAACTCTTTAGGGACACCCGCATCCCCAGAGTTGCCCAGGCTATCCTGAAAACGCTTGCTTATTGAAAATTAAAGTTCCTTAGGCATTAATTGACATCCTAATTTTTTCCTGGCCTCAACCATTAAACACCTAGTCTTGCCTGAGCCCACTAATGAGAAGGCTAGGTACTTGCATACCATTGATTTATCTAGTGTACAGATATGGACAAGTGCAAAAATGATAAACCAAGAAACCAGTCTAATTTGAACACACTCCTCTTGCAGAGGAGAAGGTTGATTTTTAAAGAAAATTCTCCTTGGCACAGTGGGTCTCTGTGTTCTGGAAATGTAGCTAAGTGGTAGGACAGTATATTTCAGCAGTGGAGAGGTTGTTACGCCTCTGAATGTTCAGAGGGTTCAGGCTCAGTATTGTGCACTACCTAGCTGACTGAGACCTCAGATGCAGCCAGAACCTGGGCCCTGTGCATGGGGTAGCCAAAGTCCTTGTCTACTGAGTAGAGGAACTGCAGGAGAGCAGCATGATGGGAAGGAATTCTGCTAGGCATGGTGAGCACTGCATTGCACCTCCTGGCTTTTCTGTTGCTGATCTCTCCCTATGCTCTTTCCCTGCTTGATGTATGGAGGTTTTCCCTGGTATCTCTGAAGCTCCTAACTTTTCCCATGCATTAGGTAAGGCCTTGGCACATAACACTGAACTACAGAGAAAAAATCTGAGGAACACAGTATCTGCAGTGTGGGTGTGACTCCACCAATAAGGAAGAAAGGGGTCAGGTCCCAGTTTGTGTGAGTGCAGACTCTGGCAAAGGAGGACATGCCTTAAGGCATAAGAACAAGCTCATTTTAAGTGAATGTGAATTGGAAAACACTAACAATGTGTTCCATACATGTACTTGAAGTTGCACACACGCTTAAATGCTTTCATGATTAGGGACATAAATCACAGCCTGGTTCACAAATGGAAAGATGCTTCACCTAAACAACAAAAAATTCTAAAATTTCCAAGAAAAATATTATAGCCAAAACCATATTCTATCTAACTAAACACATTCTGTCTAACTTGTTATAGTTTATCATTAATCAGGAGACAAAGTGCTTTTCAGAGAATGCTAAGAAGAAAAATAACACATGGAGCAAAAGTGTAAAGACAATGGCAGCAGTGTTCACTTCTCAGTATGTGCATATTGTGGTAAGTATAACATTTCTTTAATACATAGAGCAGGCCACATTCAGGAGTTCAGAACTGCTTTCTGGGAAATACTAATTTTTCCCAAATAAATTGTGCCTGTGACTGCATGTGCACAGAAAGGTATAAGTGTTTTAACCAAGAATTTGAGGAATTTAGAGTTGATTACCATTTTTCCCATTTTAAATGTAGTAAGTAATGACTGGCAGAAAACCTATAAATACAAAGAATAAAATATAGTTCAATACCTGTGATAATCTAACCTATGGCAGTCCACTGTTCACAGCAGGCCAGGTACAATGCACCCCAAATAAAAACTGTTAATCCCTTTTGAATGAAAATGAATTTTTTTCTTCTAATTAAGATATCGTTCAAAAAGTCATACTAACATGCTGAGATAAGAAAATAACTATTAATTTGTTATTTTTAGATACTGGATATATTTGTGTTGAAAAATAAGAATGTAAAACATGACACTGAGAGCCCTATGCATCCACAGTTCTTGTTTTCTTCATCAAGATTTCAAAATATTAAATTATAATGAAGTTTCTGTTAGTAGGCATATGAATTGAGAATAATAATTAGGATAATTATTTGAACCATAACTATCAGTATAAAAACAGCATACTTAAACCAGATCTGAACTTAAGTATGTATTACAGTCTGTCATCCATTTCCACAGAGGCCCTAAGCCTCCAAGCTCTTGTGCATCCTGCTTGGACTCAGGGCCTCTTCTTCAGACCAGGGTGACTACATGCAGTCCCTGTATGCTCACAATTCTTTAAAGAAAAAAATCCAAACCAAACAACCAACTGAGACAAAGAAAAGGATAACAGGTCCCAAAGACTTTGTCTAGCAGATAGCTGAGAAGTGGTAGAGCCTGCAACAGACAGGGCACCCTCTGGATGCGGTGTCATGCAGGCATTGACTTAGAGCAACCCGGCTCTGCGGGCAGTTCACAGGATGTGATGCTTTTCCTCTTTGTTTCACCTCTGTCCCAGCTCTCCTCATGTGCCTTCAGTTTTCCTCCAGGAAAATTTGACCTGTCCTTAAAGCCTGTTTGATTTTGAACAGGAACACAGAGGAAGGTAAACAGTACTACCAATGCTGTTCTTGGAAGAAACAGGACAGCTAATTGCAGCCTACTACCATCTCTACTCTGCTCCTGTAGTTGTTTCATGACTTTTCTTTGGTAAGGGAGGAAATGGACCTTTAGTGTGGTTATCCCACTCTACACTACACTGCACTGGTGCTTCCCTACCTCAAGTCCTGTGTGCAGTTTTGGGTGACTCAATATAAGAAGGACATCAAAATATGAGAGTGTGTCCAGAGGAGGGCAACCAAGATGGTGAAAGGCCTTGAGGGCAAGACTTACAATGAGTGGCTGAGTTTACTTGGTATGTTCATGTTGGAGAAGAGAAGTCTGAAAGGTGACCCCACTGGAGAATACAACTTCCTCTATGGGAACAGCAGAGAGGGAGCTGCTGATCTACACTCTCTGGTGACCAGCAACAGGACACAAGAAAATAAAAATAAGTTGCATCAGGTGAGGTTCAGATTAGACATTAGGAAAAGTTCTTCACTGAGAGGGTGGTTGGTCACTGGAACAGACTCTCCAGGGAAGTGATCGTGGCCCCAGGCTTGCCAGAGTTCAAGGAGTATCTAGATGACACTTTTAGTCATATGGTTTTGTTCTAGGCAGTTCTGCAAGGAGCAGGGAGTTGGACTCAATGATCCTTATGGTTCCCTTCCAACTTGCGATATTCTCTGATTCTGTGATTCTACTGACACGACTTGTCTAAAGAGGCATCTACTAGCTGAAGCGTGCATGCCCTTGTGTTGTAATTTGAATCACACGTTACAAACATGGACTCACTTCAGAAGAAAGTATCTAACAAGCAAAAAGATTGAGATTCAAAGTCTTACAGAAAAACAGACAAAACCTGCCATTTATTGCACAGTGATGTCCTACAAAGCTGTGGTAAAGACAAAAATACATTCTGATTATACACAAAGTGGTATTCTGTACCTTAATTGCTCTCAAATTTGGTTTATAGACCATTACTGTTCTTCTTTGGCCACGTAGCTCTTTGGACAAGTGAAAACATAGAAGGGTCTGGTATGTCTCAGACTGAAGCTAATTGGAAGGCTATACGTGAAAAGGTTAAATACTTTTTCTTGTCAAAACTGACTGTTAGCTTAATATAATGAACTATCTCCTTAATGGCTGTAAATCCATCAACCTCACTAGGGCTACTGTGTTTATTTTATCTGAAGGGCTGACTTTAATGCAGTCATAGAAGAAGAAAGTGTGATGTCTGCTACGATGTTTACTACTTTTGTTCTCAGGTCAGCAAATCAAATTCAGAACATTTATTTTACAGTATGCTTAATTGTTGCTTTTACAGGTTACACTGGGCATTCAGTTTACTTATCTACATTTTCAAACAAAGCCTGTAAGATGAATGGGAAAGGGAACAAATGGTTATTCTGAAAAGAAAACTGCACTGGTTAGGCATTCACACATGCATGTTTGGGTGCACTTCTTGAACATATACGCATTCTTTCTTTTTCAGCTGAACAGCTCATTTTTTATGGAAGGACAGAGACAGGAAATTAGAAGAGGCTGGCAGCTTGAGTAATGGAGGTAGAGATCATTTCCCTTGGAAAGGGCAGTATGGAAACTTTACAACTATCAACAATTCAAATAATTGAACTTCCCCTGAATGTTTTCCTTCATTCCTTCTGCTGAGCACATTTGAAAGAAATGAAAGAATATTATTTTCCCTTAAGACACATTGAAATTATTTAGCTGTAGTACCATTTGGCTATGTTTTCTGAAGCCTTCTATGAATTTTACTCCTAACTTGCATACCAATGTTACTGAATAGGACATGTCTTCTTCATAGGTTATTTTCTGCTATCTTGACAAAACTGAGGATTTTTTACTGCTTTACTGCTCATTAAAGTGAATATAAGCTTAGGATTCTTGGTGCCTGGTGAAAAAGTTTCCTGTTTCAGAGAAAATGGAGGTTCCAGAAAAGATCTTATTTGCAAAAACCAAAAAACTAAAGAAAGAAAAGATCAAAACAAAGAATAAAAGACAGTCTGGGGACTGGTGCATTCACATGAAATGTAAAAAATATAGCTTCAATAGTCTGCTTTCCCATTAGAAGAAGATACATGAAATGGGTCCTCCATTAATACATTTCTCTCTGTGTTGGACCTGATGAACATTGCTTGTTTATTTCTTTGTGGAACTGCACCAATTAAGAAAACTGACCTACAATGGTGTTCTCCTGCAATATTTACTCGTTGACTTCATGCGAAGCTAGAGCAGGAACTTTCTGTGAAAGAAGTGACAAATCAGAACTTTACCTTACTCCACAGTTACAATTTTTTACTAGAAATACAGCCACTATTGAAAGAGAAATCCCAGACTGAACATTTTCTTAACAAAGGTTTATATTTCTGACATTGAACAACAGCAAGCAAATCCAGTTATTTTATAATTTAATAATTTGATTATTATTAATTTAATTATAATTTAATAATTACATATTCCCATCTGACCTGAATTAAAATATACGATGCTGTAATTTTTTTTGTTATGAAAAAGATGAATGCAATGGATTTAAACTTTATGCATGTTAATAAACATTATATATGTACAGTATTTGCACAGAAATAACACCTACTCAAAGCTTTTGAGTGATTCTGGGAAGAATGAAAGATTTCTCTGTTTTTTTAGAATCTGAATTTGTTCAAAAATCAATATGGAATTCAATTCAGAAATTGTGTCCTATGTAGATAACACCCAGTGAAAAGCTTGTACCATTAGAAAAGCCAGTAAGCATGAGCAAGAACTGACTGCCAGTCATGATAATAATATTATCTGAATTTTGTCTATCTATCTTATGAAAACAAAGCTGAACATCAATTCTCTTTGAATCAAACACCAGGTCTCTTTTTTTTTGAAATGAGGGAAAGAAAACTTATATTGTATGATAATAATATGCATTATTTTAGTATAAGATAGTTCTAAAATAAAAACTTGTTGATCACATCAAACTATACACATACTTTAAGGGCAATACAAAAATCTATACTATTTGTATTTTATCTGTGTATATACATAAATTAAGCTTCTTGCATCTTTTATGACTCCTCAGTAGGAATGAGACACTGATCTCACCCAGGTTTTTGTAAATTACAGTATAGTTTTACTTTGTGTCATTTTTTGACCCGCTCTGACTCTAATGTCCTTCTATTTCTACAAACTCTCCTAGTAGCAACAGAGCTTCAGAAAAGCAGAAGGGAACACTAGATAAAGAGTGTGAGACACAGAGTAGAGGGGTTTGTGATTTTATTTATTTATTCCCCTGAAAAGAATACAATTCTTGTCTGTCAGCCCGACAGCTTGGTTCTGCTTAGGGCACAATCTCTGTGAGAGAGCTCAGAGGCTTTAAACCCTCAGTTGCAGCTGTCACAAGCTGATGTACAAAAAAGTGATTATTAATGCCTGGCACTGAAAGTCGCTGCACCTAACTAACCTAATGGGTCATTCATTCTATGAACTGTGTCCTTTAATTTCAATAGAGGTTTCTTTTTCCATAAAAACAGTAATACTGCACACATTACACAAGTGGACAAATAGCACTGTTAGTTAAGTGTATCTTTAAAAAGAAAAATATAATATTGTTCAGCCTGCTGCAAAAAGATTTAGATCACCTGAGTATCTGAACTGGTAATGGATAGGAAATGTCAATCAATCAGGAACTGGCAAATGATGGGCCTGATAAGGGGGACTCTGAAGTGATAATACACGTTAAATGCAATAAAGCTCTAGCTATTGACCCAGAAAGAAAAATAAAAGTTATTCTCAAAAATGTCTTCAATTATCAGTCCAATCTGAAGCTGTGCTGGGATGAAACAAAAAGTGCCAGTGTGCTTTGCTATGAGAATAACATGAGAAAATAGCATGTAGAAGAGAAAAATGCACTGAAGGGAGCAAAGCACCTACTAAAGTCACCTTGTTTAGGAACAAAATGTACATTGTGCTTTCATGTCTTTACCCAGAAGGCCCCAAATTATTTTTTATAGAACATCATTCTTGAAAACCATCACTCCACTCAAGTAGGGAAGCACTACCCGTTTTATAGTTGAAGTCTTGAGAAACAAAGCTTACATGAGAGATGTGTAATGGAGCCATCAGGAGGGCCCAGTTGTTTCAGTTCTGTCTTCTATGACTTATTTAATCACTCTTAATCTGAAATTTTACTACAAAGTGAAAATTTAAAACATTCTTTGAGGAATAAAGCCAGTCAGAACAGAGGAAATTTTTTTTCCGTTTGGAAGTCAGGAAGCTATCTTAGGAGCTTTTTCACTCATCTTAGCCAGGTATTTTGATAGGGAGCTGGAAACACCAGTGCTATTTCCATCCAGAATGTCTGTGGCAGGTCTAGTGAACCAGTGTGTTATGCATTTCAATGTGCCCTAGCATAATACCTTTTTATCAACATTGCTGTTGTAATGCATGTATGAGTCCAACACCTCCACAGTTTCTACTGCTTTTGTAGCTGCTTCCAGCCTTTTTGGAGCTGAAATTGTTTGTCTTTCTTCATGCTCTAATTTCAGGCTCAAACCTCTAGACTTCTTTCTTTTCATGTTATTCAGTCAACCTACTTGAATTATGTGAACTGGAGACACCTGTGTTAGAGAATATTTTTTGTGCATGCACTGAATGACAGACAGTAAAGTAGTTTTGACAGACACATAAAACATAGATTCTGATTCTGAAACACCCAGATTAAAGTTACAGGGTCAAAGAGGAAAGCAGTGTGTAGCTAAGTATAGAAAGGGAGTAAGAGTTTGAGAAAGTATGTCTCTCATCTGGTCTGATTTTAAATCATCTCATGGTCACTGGAGACAAAATACTGAATTTGCATCTATTTATCTTTCATTTCACTGGTCTTAATCAGGCATAGCTGTATGCCATTTTAGGATGAAGTGTGTACCCTAAGAGATAAAAGATTAAAAAAATGAATAAAACATTTTTGGTTCCTGATAAACTTATTAATACTTAAGATAAAAATAATCCCTTTTATTAAGATAGAAGCTACATCAACATTATTGGACTAAATGTTTGTCCCATTTAGTTGTTTGTGAGTTTGGGTTTGTTGTTTTTATTTAAAAATATGTACCCACAGTTGGTCTTAGCTCAGTATAACATTCTAGGAACAGGAAAATAACATAAACTATGACAATTAAGTAAATGTTATGCAAGGACAGAACTATTGTTTTACTGCACTTTTTTATCATAAGCTGCTACAGGAACATAACTATATGAATTTTTTCTTCAGCTCAACCTTCCTGTTGTTGGTCCTCAGTATCAGATTAATTTTTCACTGTTAGAAGCAGCCTGACATCATAAATACAGACAAGGGTACATTAGAAAAAGAAAGCAAAAAGCTGAGATTTGGATTCTTGCCAAGGTGAGATTATGCATACTGGTCAAGTGGAGACGTTACAGAAAGGTAAGGGCTCATCTTTACATTTCTAAGTGAAAATTTCCTTTCCAGTTCTTTCACAGTTTTTGACACTAAATGACTGAAATTCCATCAGCTTTTCTGTCCCTACAAGATTAGAAAAATAGTCTTCAAAGTTTGGTACAATTTGATTTTGAAGTGTTAGCTTTGTTTGTACTGTTTCCATGAACAAAAATAAGTCATTGAAGAGATGTAACTTCAGCTAATTTTGAAATGTGTCAATGCATTTCTATTCCAGCTTCTCAGGTGCCTCTTAAGAGTAAACAGTATGCACTTAGTACCTTCCCTCAGAGACAAGGGAAGATTGTATCAATATGGTCTTGCAAAGAACAAACTTGACAAGTTGGTTCAATGCACAAGAAAAAGGTTCATAGTAAAATGTTGAAAATAAAATCCAATGGAAACTTCAATGACTGTGTTCTAACAATGTTTTCCTTAGACATCAAGCTTTAAATTTTTTTTACTAATTTCCTTTTACAAGACAGAAGTGACCCACTCTCCTGTGTCTGAGAATATTTTTTCTTCTGAGTTTGAAGCTGAACTTTACAATACAGTATTAATGTCATGGTGCTGACAGGTTGGGAATAAGTGCTGCAGAGGACTTGGGGTCCTACTGGACAACAGGCTGACCATGAGACAGCAATGTTCGCTCACAACAAGAAGGCCAACAGCTTCTTGGGATGCTTTAAGCAGAGTGTTGCCAACAGGTCCAGGGAGGTGATCTGTCTTTACTCAGAATCTGAAGTGCTGAGTGCTGTTCTGGACTCCCCAGTACAAGAGAAATGGACTTAGTGGAGCAAGCCCTGCACAGGGCTGCAAAGATGATTAAGGGACTACAACATTTTTCCCATGAAGAGATGCAAGGGCTTTGTATTGGTAGAACAAGCTATTCTTAAGGAATATAGTGATTTTGAGAGATGCTAGAAGCCCTTAAGAGAGAATTTGCTTAGCAGACTTAGGTGATTACTAAAATGTATCAACAAAATGTTTCAACTTCATTTTCTTCACTAGTATCCACCTTTTGATCCTTATTTTCATGTCCCATTTTTGCTTTAATAGTAATTTTGTCTTTTTTCTGTAGAATGAAGTGAAAGTGAGACAGAACGTGTTTAAAAGTCAAGTATGCAAAAAATATCTACTCTATTTGTCTTTCTTTGTTGACTTCTTTTCTTAGTCAGTATTTCCTATAATGATGATTAAAGTAATTTCTAGACAAAATTCCAGATGACTGTATAAATTTAATCTTTTTTTTTTTTTTCCTGGACATGAAATAAAACATTCTCCTTATACTGTCTTTTTCTCATTTTTATCTAAATTGAAAGCAGAATCAGGTTAAGCAGCTGTCATTCCTTTCCTTTCACTAGCAATGTCCTCTACCACTCTCTCCCAAAACCTTGAAGCTCTCCCATATATTTCTACTTTATTAAGTTCAGTCAAAACAAAGTTTTCCTTTCCCTGTCTTTCCAAGAACAAACAGGAGAGCTCTTCCACCCACCGGTTCAAAATTATGTAACTTCATTCGCTTAGTTTAGCTTCATGAAGACAATATATACAACTGACTGGCATAGATGTCATCATGCCCGTTACACAACTAAGGTTGACACGGCGAAAAATAAACACCATACAACAACCTGATTTACCTTTACTTAGTCCCTCTATAACTGACACTGCTGGAAAGAAATTAGAACTTCCTATATATCCCAGATGTCCATGTAAGCCCATTCAAATGATTTAGGCCAGTGTCTTTGATTTCATGCATATTAGCTTGCAGCTCTTCACTGTGATTTTGTCCTGACTAAGTAGATGTCTCATTTTATGGTTGTTTGCTTCTGAGTAAAAACAGTTATGCTGAGGCATTCCATTTTTTTTTTTTTCTTTTGCCATGGCAGTGAGATGCTTTTGAAGTTCGTATCTGCTAGCATGATCCTGCCCTTCAGTTCTGGCCTTTCAATACTTCCTGCCCATCCAAACCAGAAATCCCTCCTGTTCATGTGACTTGCTCTTTCAAGAAGTCTGATTGAAAGGGTAAGAATATTTACCAGCTACTTCAAAAACACTGAGCCAAAGCACAAGGTTAAGCTAATTTGAAAACTAGCTACAGCCAGAAGGAACAAATCTGAGTAGGGTGGCTTCAAGTTTTGCTTGCATTCTAAAGTGAAGAGGAAAAACAATAAAATTGAGGAAAAAAACCTACTTTACCCTCTCTTCCACAGTTTCTTATAATTGATTATTTCCAGAGGAAATAATAAAGTATTTCTTATAACAGAAATTAAGCTCCTCATTGGACACCCTCACTTGGATTCATTTTAAGTTTGAGAGAAGATGGACATAAAAATTAATTTTCTGTTTTCTTCAGCTTCTGACAATAAATATTCTTTCATATTGCTCCAGTATAGCTGAAATCTTAGTATCTGCAAAGAATTTGGCATTGTCACAGACATTAAAAAAAAAATTACTTCACATTCTAGTATATTATACAGAATTTAGCAAGGTAAAACAATGACACGTCTTCTTTGATTCTATTAAACACCAGCTTAAGGGTGTTAAATCCATAGTGTCCCACCTGAGTTGCCCATGCCATGTCTGGAAACCCTTTTTCCATTCTCCATCAATCTCTTTATTGTTTCTAACTGATCACTACCATGGTAGAGTAAATAAGAAATTTTGCCTTCCTACCTCTCTCTTTTGGACTCATGAATGGAATCTGATCAGTTCATACTATTTACAACATGAGGAGTCAAATGGTGAAATAAGACAAAGTAAAATTTGCTGGCTTATGGTTTATCATTTAAGGAAGCTTATTAGATCTTAACAACAGCCTACAGTGCACCTACACTTACACATTTATTACAGGATTTAAATATTTTACTTTTTAGTAAAAGGAAAGACCTTCATCCTGTGCTTCTTTCCAGTCCTGCAGCCTTAATCTGGAGCTTTGAAGGATTGGAAGGATTCCCAGAGGTTTTTGTGGACCTGGATCCCAGCTCACATGCCACAGATCTTGCTTGACTTTGCTATGCAGTGAGAGGATAGCATTTTGTATACGAACATTATTGCACAGCCAAGGCTGTAACCAACACATCATTTCAGCTTTCAATGTTTGGAACACATGGTTCCTCAAAAAAACCCACCAAATTTCCATCTTTCCTATTTCTTCTTTTACTCAAAACCAGAATTCCAGAAAAGGTAGGATATCACTTTTCCTGCCTCAGGTCATCATTTTAATACAACACCAAGGCAAAGAATCATTCTCCTTGAACATCTCCCTTTCCATTATTGGTTCAAATGATAGTGTAAAATGTTAAGCAAGGGTTACATATTACTTGGCAGCAAGTCTAAATGCTATGTCTGTCTGTTGTTGATATTATGCTGAAAAATTTCTTCTACACCAGAAACTGAGATTCACTGAATTTTGTTTTGGTTAACTGAAAGCTCATCCATGCTTTTGCCTTTTTTCTAGATGTGAAAAATGTAAAGAGGCAGATAAGTTTTCATGAATTAGCTGCAATCTTCTTACTTTGCAGCCCAAAAGGATAATAACAACCCCTTCACCTAGGAATATTTTGCCTACTCTTTCTTAGTATATTCACCAAGGAGGGGTAGAAGGATAAAAACCTCTTGAAGAGATGAACTGAAAAGTCAGTATCATAGTAAAAATTCTTCCCAGAGTTACCAAATAATTCCCATTTTCTGAAAACACAAAACAAACTTCTGAAACAACTTGGTCTTGGAAAATTTTTCTTGGTTTGTTAAAAGGAAATTCAAAATAACTTGCAGACAACCTCTTGGTTTTGATACAAGCTTCACAGACACTCTCTTTACTGAATCTCTCTCTACCCTATAAAAAACAAAAAAATCTGTAAATGTGCTAGCACACTTATGTGTAAAATCTTATCTGCTGCCTATTCATGAATTTTCCTCCTCCTTCAATGAGGTTGACCATGGAGATAAAAAGGATACTTTCTTTGGCTTAAGAAGGACCACTGAAAATGTGTTTTCCTTTGAAAGAACGTAACACTCATGAGAAGTGGACAGCTGGTCGGAGATGTGCATTTAGGAAGGAAGTAAATATATCTGTGGGAATTAGAAGAATCTTGTTTCTCTATCAGTTCCCTCCACAGCACAGTATCCTAGCCCTGTGCATTTAGAAAAATTAAATCCTTTCCATCCTTTGCTCATCTTTGCCTCTTTTCCCCACATCTCACTTTTATTTTCATTTCCAAATGTACTCCAGATGTTTTAGTTTTGTTGTTAATTTTGCCAGCTGGCTCAAACTGGTAAATGTAATTATTAAGTGAAGCAGATGGTGAGGCTAGGAAGGGTGGAATTGGACTTTAGACAATTCTTTCAGGATAGGTAGCTAGTTATGAGCTTTGCTTCCCTCCTTTCACACACCTTTAAGTTCTATACCTATTTGATCGTAATGTAATTGATGATGGTCTCCATCAAGAAATGTGCCCAAGTTACCTTCTGTTTCTTAGCTGAAAAGTTCAATGTCTGCAACTTACTGCAAGGAAAAAAAACCCCAACAAAACAATAGATGAGTGCAATAGTCACAACATACAAGTAATGGTTTAATATCTGACCAAAACAAGACTGGATTCAAGGTTTAAGGCAAGACACTTTTCCTCCTCAGGTCCCTGCTCAGTCCAGATCAAAAAAAAATTCACATTCCTTTTCTGATGGTGAATTTGTTGATACTGAAGAATGTGCAGGTATGCTATTGATAGCATTGAAACTGTTTTGTCTGCATGTGTGGCAAGTGACTCACTATTACAGTTCTGTATTAGTTTGTAACAAACATATCTGGAAGAAGTAAAAAAAAAAAAAGAAAAAGCTCAAAAGCCTGATCTGTTTTTCACTCTTGTGAGAACTTTTGAATTTGATGCCCTGGAATTGTTCAATGAGTGGAGAAACAAATATTTGAAGCATTCCATTCTTATTTAAAGTTTCAAACTAGATATTTTGGAGCTATTCAGTCGATGTAAAAATTATGTGTTCAGTTGTCACAGTTTCTTAGTACTCTCAAACAGCTCAGTGTTCTCATAAATGTTGAAAATTTACAAAAAAAGTAGAGGTTATGTACTCTTAAATAAATCATAACTGCTGAAAATAGAAGACTCAGTCCTTAGATTTGAAGACAATTAAGTCTACTGCTCAAGAAAATCCATTTGAAATTAGAGCCTTGTATTTATGGTCTCATGATGCAATTATTCTTTCTGTTTCTGTACTTTCAGGTGATGCAACTGTACAAGGTGTATTGCTCACAAGCCACTGGATTTTGATGAAAAAGAAAGTATAAGCAGTTTACATGTTAAGGAGGAACCCATAACACTGTGTCAGCTGAATAACTTAGACTTGAGGTTAGTAAAAATGTTGAAATGTTCTAGGAAATGTTTTTAAAAACTCCACTTACGTCTCTGACTGCGTTGTAACATTAAGTTTGCAAGATTAGTAACCTGCCACCTGAATTAATAGCAGCAGAGTGAAGGGGGCTATACATTTATTTTGCCAGTTCTAGAGGTTTTTTCCTCCTTTCTGAATAGGTGTCTGATGATGGCAACATATTGATTATTTTCAAGCTTGTATATGCTTTAAAAGTCAAATGCCAAATTTGTATGCAATTCAGGTTGAGAATCTGGTAAGTCAGAAACCTGTAATTTTTTTCCAATTGCAGAGTAACGCTGCTTCCTTAAATTGCCACCTTTAACAAGAGCAGCAACAGGCCTGCTTAAAGCCAGGTGGTCCTGGGTGTCACACTCAGGCCTTCTGCCATGCTTGGGCCTTCAGCTGGCACTGAATATATTAATATCACATGACATGGAACAGAACTGTTCAATTTAATTTTGCATTCTAATTTGAACAAAATCCCCTTTTAAGTCTGTTAACTGGAAGGATGTTACTTAATATTGCTCCCCATTATCTTGCAGAATCTGTAATATTTCCAAGCCTGAGAGATGCTTGATCAGGTCACCCATGTAAGGCAACAGCACACTAAACTAGGTGAGATCATGGTCCTCCTGGGTTGACCTACCCTGCCAACACAAGAGTTTAGCATTGATCTGAATACAGTTTGATAGAGGTCCATGAAGATGCTGGGTTTTGTTAGAGAAGTCTAATCTGGCAAAAAATAAAAGTCATACTTGTCCTTCCCTGTCCTAAATGTACTTGACTGTACTGAAAGAGAGTAGAAGTGGCACATGTAATGCCACAATGATGAAAAGTGTTAGCAACTTAATAATATATTTTTTATTTTTGAACACTGGAAGGACTGTCTATTCTATATCCAGAGTTATATCTGGAGAATAAAGAAATAGTATATGAACACATACTCACGTATAAAGTTGCTCGCCTATTTCTTCTGTTTTTACAGTCCCAGCATGTCTATAGCTGTCCTTTACATTAATTTGCACAGAGGTTTTTACTTCCCAGAAACCTGTTTCATGTGACCTGGAAGCCAAATTTCCTTTACAATTCAAGCAGTAATAATATAAAGGCTTAATGCCCTGTAGAGGACAAGAACAAATCAACACTTTCTCACCAGTATTCTTACTAGGGTTTTCTTTTATGAAAAATGAGTTAACAGAATTCTTTCCTTACTATGATATGAAATCTTTAAGAAAAGTCTAAAAGTTATTAATATCAAAGCTTTCATTTAAAGATAATCAGAGAGGTACTTTTTGCTAAACTACAACAAAGGCATTTCTTAGCCCAGTGTGATCAAACTGTTAAATGTGAAAAAGTTAGTACAATTTAATTTGATCTGTGCAGTTTAAATTATTATTTTCACTCATCAAAATTGCTAATACTATAACAAAAGACTGCCTCATTTTTTGATGAATCAATCATAGTAAAATTTTTTTTAGAATGCTTAAGCAATTAATTGAAACATTTACTGAATGCTCCGTGGGTTAAAAAGAGAAGCCAGAAAATGAGAATGGCTTGAATGGAGAAAAGCAGTAAGAAATACTTTTCTGCCAAACACTGTTTCCTCTGCAGTAAGCCCTTGTGAGAGGGCATCACCAGAATAAATATTTTCCCCACATGAGGAATAGACTGAGTAATGATGCTGCTGAACCAGAGTTGTGCTGGGCTCAACGCTCCAAAACAAAAATCCTCCCCCTATCCGTTGACATTTTGTGTTTATCCCAGACTCTGAATCATGCCCTCCATATTCAAACCCCCAGTTCATAGCTTTCATTGAATGAAACAGCTGCCAATACCACTTTCCCTTGAAGATGTTCAATGTTTCAGGTATATTGAAAAGCCTTTCTGTGTTGTTTTGCATGCGATAGTGCAAGCATTTCTCTTAGCACTTCAAAGTCTAATCAGGAAAAAAAAAAAAAGGTGATATTTGGCCTTCCTCCTTTTGAATGTGCTTGACTACAAAGCTTTAAATTGTGCTTATGGTATGCCAAGAGATGTGAATTAGGTCTTTATACTTCATTCAAATACAGTTTTTCAAAATTGTACTTAATTTGCAAAATGGATACAGGTTGTGATCAATGAAGCCAAACTCAATCATTCTACCACTTCCAGTTTTGAAAGTCCAGAAGACTGCAAAAAACCCCCCCAAAAACCCCAACCCTCCCCAAAACTGTCTAGATTAAGAATATAGAGTCATAATGATATTTTTGGAGTGATTATGAGGCTGATGATCGGTTTAGCATGCAATTGCTAAATTTAACTGCCTCTTTGAATGGTACTGCCTCTGCATATTTAAACCTTACAAATTATTTGATGTGGTTATTGGATGGACTGAGGGTATTAGCAATGCCCTTCATATTCCCTTTTCTCTCCCTACAACATATGGATTTGGTGGCTTCTGTTGCTTTGGGGGTTTTTTGTGCAAAATATTTAAAGTAGTTTTAGAGTGCTGAAAATGGGCTTGCGGTCCTTGAAGAGAAAAAAATCTGAGATATAGACACTTTCCTATTTAAGGAAGTTAATTATAGATGCTCCAAAGTGTTTCTTAACTCTGTTATCAGAGCATCTTGCAGTATTTTTTGTTCAGATTAAATGATTAACAACTGTAACAGGTAAAGTAATAGGCAAAAGAATAAGCACTTGGGAATTTGCTCCTCATGTCAACTAACATTTTCGCATTCAGCCAAAGTTGTTGGGTTTTCTTCATTTAGAGCAACACAGAAAATGTTATAACCGGGAGCTGCAAGGGATGACTGTTTTGTACATTATTCTGAAGCACATCAGTAGTGGGTATTTTCTCGCTCCTGGTCCCATAATTACCGAGGGGATCACATGAGGGTCTCTTTCACCCAAATCACTCACTAAGTTACCCATCATTTCAGAAAACAGGAGCTGTGAACCTTGTAGAAGCTAAAGCTAATGAAGAGTGCTATTGTGACTTGGCATATGCCTAAGACCTCTGTCCTGGCTAACTAGTCTTCAGATGTAGGTAGCATTGAGTGAAATGTGGCTTTTTGCTCCATTTTCTTCCAGGGAGCATGGAGCCCAAGGAGGAAGCGAGGCAGAACAGAGCGGATGGTAACTCTCTGCCTGTTCCTGCTCTGCAACATGCATGATAGCCTGGAGAAAGAAAGGCATCGATTTACTATTAGAACAAGAGACCAGTAAATTACAAACTTCCATGGGAAAGGAGGGAGGACTGTAATTCAAAAATGGTGTCTGACACACTCTGCCTTCAGGGTCTAATCTTAGTGCAGAGTAAGGATCACTCTGACTCAGCATTGCTCCAAAAATTGACAGACTCTCCAAAATTTTACTTAAAACTAATAAAGTATAATGTTTTTAATTTCTTCTTATGTTTTCCTTAATGATTTTTTAATGTCCAGCATTACTGATAATAAACTTGAAGAACTTCTGTTCATTTCATTAAAGAAAATGCATTCTATTTTTTCTCTTCTAACACATTGGTTTTGTCTTGTTTCCAAGTTTATAGGCAAAATGCTTGAATCTGCCTGTGACATCTCAACTTTGGAATGATTTTAAATAACCTGTCAGTGGAACAATTGCAACCAATTTTAAACACTTCAGCAGTTCATAGGTTTCTACGCTCCTCAAACATTGCACAAAACTATTTTTGCCAGCACTTAGCAATAATAAGATGCTTGCCTTTTCAACTTTGTTTCAGTGGAGATCTTGTTTTCTGTAACAGCCATCTTGGTAGCATCTGACTATGGCTCTGGCCAAGCATATTACATAGTATGTTAATATTTCTATTATTATCACATTACATCTTTGGAGAACTTTTATGTATGCTTATGCATGTATATGCATTTGTAAGTCCTGTTTAAATCAGTAGCAAATTGCCAAGAAATCTCTATACTTACTAGAAACTTCTGTGACTATTAATATTTTATTTAGTGACCTTTCTAAATCACTTGTTCTATTTGAGAAAACACAGGTAGCTGTATAAAAAAAATATATGGATACATTCTTATTACAAAATAGTGAAAATGAATGTACAAAGAGAATAAAATGATGTGTATTTAGAACTGTATAATGATTATATTATATACATTATATATGTAATGTATAATCATTATCATCTATGGATACATAAATAGTGTTGTAGAAATCATGTTGTTTGTAACAGTTGTGACTGGGAAAAGATATTTGGTATATTTATGTGAATCACAAAATTACAAGCTCTGTAGTTGCAGCATGATTTTTATTTGACCTCTTGCTGACAGTCCTTAGCGAGATGGAGTATTTACTACAATCTTGTATTCCACAAACGGTACTTGGGCATGTCATACTCAGCTAAAATTAACTCCCTGATTCTCACATGATCTTAAACCACATTTCAGATCCCGTGCGCTCTTTAACAATTTCCTCTTGCAGCTCTGGTCCTCCTGAGCAATGATTACTTGCCTTTGGTGGGGAAGATCTGGGAAATCTCCCATTAAAGGCTGCACTGAGACAGATCCTTAGCTTGCATAAATCAGACTAATTCCACCAAGGCAGCAAAGCTACATGGGTTTACACACCTGCAAAATCCTGCCCAGTAAATCTGTAGGGCCTGACATTCAAGGACCTCTGCATTCAATCTCTAGGACTCATCTAGTACTAGAAGTTGAGAGCTTTGCTGGAGTAAATCCAGACTGCTCCTCAGGATCAGGAACCTGCATATATTTCCAATTAATCCATGGCTCTTGTCACTATTCAGAATGTTAAAATAAAATAAATAGTGCAGTAAAATGTGTGTAATTCTGAAATCTGTGTAGTTGTTAAAATAATAAGCTACTGCTGAACTTGCTCCATTATTGCACTGGTTGTTCATTTAATATTGATTATGTATTATCAACATTTAATTCTTAAAAAGGTATTTTTATTGTAGTATAAGTTGTTGAAGGAAAGGACAGATCTAAGAGAAATAAGAAACACTGTTACAAACTGCTAATATTTTCTACAGATGTTTGCTTCTGCCACGGTTTCATGGATGCTCCTCTCCATTTAATCTATCTTGAACATGCAGTCTATTCTCAGCTACTAGCTCTCAGATGTTAAGACTGATCTTTGAAAAAAAGAAACAGCACCTGTAAAGGAACTAAATAGATATATTTTGTTGAATTATTTTTTTCCTCAAAGATCAAATCACTTTTTCTTTAACTAGTCTGTTAGTACCAAGAGTATTTCCTTTAATTCAGTCACACCTAATAAAGTTTAAAGGCTTGGTTTCAGGGTTTTCTTGGTTTGCATTGGCATTTGCAGAAAGGAAATCATACATTATTTTCTTCTGACACAGTTGCAGTAATATACGATGGTACTCTCAGCCAGTAAATTACAAAATAGTGTTCTGAAGGCCACCAGTTTAACATTACTCAGAAGCTTTGGCTGAGGTCCACCAGTGACATTTTTGTGTACATGTCTGCACCTCTGCACACACCTTATTAACAAAGCAGGCATTAGAATATGCCAATTAATGCTCCAGACTACATATAAAAGCCAGAGGTGGGATGTAACACCTAAGTCTTCAAGACTTTCCAGTTCAGTGTCCTGCCTTATAGCAACAGAAGAGCTGTACCCGGAAAAAATGTTATGATATCACCTCTTCTGCCTCCCAGCTTAGGGCGCATTGGTCCTTTCAGCTAGAAAAAAAGGAGCAGCAAAGGCAACTACTCTCACCGTCATGTGATCTGGGACTCCCTGCATCACTCACAGGTCTGTATGGTATTTTAAGGTGAAGAAGCCGTTTTATAGGCTAAATCCTATATCCCTTTATTACAAATCCGTGAAGAATAACATTCAGTAATAGAAAAAATAGAAAAAAAACATTAAGAGAAAAAAAAGTCTTAATTTATAACCAGACCTCAGATGAAACATCCAATGAACATTTACTGGAAATTCATGTGCAGATTTCACTTTGTTTACTCATGCATTTCTGCAATAACTTTCTCACTGAGAGTCATATCTTTTAATGGTTGCTACTTTGCTGACTTTTAAAACAAATTTCATCTATGAATCATAGGAACTATGAAACAGCAAGTGGGTGGAGTATTGCAACCACACAACCAATAAATTGCTTCAAGCCAGCAATATAACCTCATTTGAGGCCTGCAAGTTATACCAAAATGATGCCTAAAGATGAATGAAAAATTACAGAACTTTATATAACACATCTATTTCACAAGAACTATTGCACAATAGGTTGAAAAATGTATGACTTTAAAATAAAAACTGAAGGAAAACCAATAATTGGTAGGCTTGAGGAAAAACTTCTTTTTTCATTAAAAATGCCATTATAAACTAACATGTCCTGCATGCTATGTTTATTTCTAAAATAGCTTAAATCAAAATCTCCATTTTAATTATTTTCATGTTTTTATTTTTATTTTTATTTTTTTTTACTTTTGAATTTAAAGTGTTTGCCCAAAGACTTGCACTGTCCTGTCTAACTGGGGATGTCTCTGTTGACTAGAGGTTAGCAAATGTGATGCCCATCTACAAGAAAACCTGGAAGGAAGTTATGGGGAACTACAGGCCTGTCAGTCTGGCCTCAGTGCCAGGGAAGATCATGGAGCAGACCGTCTTGAGTGCCATCGTGTGATACATGCAGGTCAACCAGGTGATCAGGCCCAGTCAGCATGGATTTAAGAAAGGCAGATATCATGGTTTAACCCAGATGACAACTAAACACCATGCAGCCGCTCACTCACTTCCCCCACAATGGGACGGGGGAGAGAATCGGAAAGGTAAAAGTGAGAAAACTCATGGGTTGTGATAAAGACAGTTTAATAGGAAAAGCAAAAGCCGCATGCACAAGCAAAGCAAAACAAGGAATTCATTCCCTGATTCCCACCAGCAGGCAGGTGTTCAACCATGTCCAGGACAGCAGGGCTCCATCACGCGTAAACGGTTGCTTGGGAAGACAAACACCATCACTCCAAACTTCCCGCCCTTCCTTCTTCTTCCCCCGGCTTTCTATGCTGAGCATGACGTCATATGGTATGGAACAGCCCTTTGGCCAGTTGGGGTCAGCTGTCCTGGCTGTGCTCTCTCCCAGCTTCTTGTGCACCTGGCAGAGCTGAGGTGCTGAGAAGCACTTGACTAGACTAAGCACAACCCAGCAACAACTAAAACATCAGTTTGTTATCAACGTTCTTCTAGTACCAAATCCAAAACACAGCACTATACCAGCTGGGAGAAAATTATTAGAAAATACTAGAGAGAAAATTAACGCTATCCCAGCCGAACCAGGACAGCAGAGCCCGCTTGACTAACCTGATCTCCTTCTATGACAAGGTGACCCGCTTAGTGGATGAGGGGAAGGCTGTGGATGTTGTCGACCTGGAATTTAGTAAAACCTTTGACAACATTTCCCACAGCATTCTCCTCGAGAAACTGGCTGCCCATGGCCTGCGCAGGCATACTCTTTGCTGGGTAAAAAACTGGCTGGATGGCCAGGCCCAAAAGGTGGTAGTGAATGGAGTAAAATCCAGTTGGAGGCTGGTCACAAGTGGTGTTCACCAGGGCTCAGTGCTAGGACCAGTTCTGTTTAACGTCTTTATCAATGACCTGGACAAGAGGATTGAGAGCACCCTCAGTAAGTTTGCAGATGACACTAAGGTGGGTGGAAATGTTGATCTGCTTGAGGGTAAGAGGGCTCTAGAGAGGGACACAGTCAGGCTGGATTGATAGCTTGCATCCATTTGCATGAGATTCGACAAGGCTCAGTGATGGGTCCAGCACTTGGGTCACCAATCCCATGCAATGCTAGTCTTGGGGAAGAGTGGCTGGAAAGCTGCCTGGCAGAAAAAGAGCTGAGGGTGCTGGACAATAGCTAGCTGAATATGAGCTGGCAATGTGCCCAGGTGGCCAGCAAGGCCAATGGCATCCTGGCTTGTATCAGAAATAGCGTGACCTGCAGAAGTAGGGAAGTGATTGTCCCCCATACTTGGCACTGGTAAGGCCCCACCTTGAATCCTGTGTTCAGTTTTGGGCCTCTCATTGCAAGAAAGGCATGAAGGTGTTGGAGCAATGAAGCTGGTGAGGGGTCTGGAGCACAAATCCTGTGAGGAGCAGCTGCGGGAACTGGGGTTGTTTAGTCTGGAGAAGAGGAGGCTGAGGGGAGACCTAATCACTCTCTACAACAAGCTCACAGGAGGTTGTAGTGAGGTGGGTGTTGGTCTCTTCTCCCAAGTAACAAGTGAAACAATCAGAGGAAATGGCCTCAAGTTGCACCAGGGGAGTTTTAGATTAGATATTAGGAAAAAATTCTTCACTGAAAGTATTGTCAAATATTGGAACAGGCTTCCTAGGGAAGCGGTTTTTTCACCATCCCTAAAGGTATTTAGAAGATGTGTAGATGTTGTGCTTAGGGACATAGTTTCATGGTGGACTTGACAGTATTGGGTCTACAGCTTTGCTTGATGATCTTAAGAGTCTTTTCCAACTGAATGGATTTTATGATTCTAGAATTCTAATTTTCCATAAAATCTTCCATCTTGCTCATATGTAAGTCAGTCTCGATACATAGGTCAATACTCTGGAATTTACCCTACAAGGAGTCTGCTAGAAAATTGTAGCATGTTGTACAAAAGCCTAGTGACCATAAAAGCCATTTCCACACAGGTCACTTCAGCTTTGTCAACAACAAAGGAAGAAAAATTAAAAGATTTTAACTGTCAACAAAGCAAAACACATCTTTACTGTCAGTATCGTGGGATGCAAGTCAGTAAAAAAAGTAGGTTTTGGTCCCAGTGATGTCAGTAGCCAGAGGCAGACACCCCCACTAGTTACATATATTCAGGACAGGATGAAATCCAACCCATAACATGGCAAGAGAACAAGGTTTTTGAGAGTTCATCACTAAGTTGAACTTCAAGCAAGGTAACAAGTAGTGATTAATGACCAAAGAAAACCCATGATTTTGTTTTAGTCCAATTTTCAATAGACAGATGTCCACTTCGTAAAAACCATCTGCATAACTGGAACTGATGGAGATCCCTGGTGGCACTTCCAGTGGAGAGGTCAGTGATTTTCATGGACCTAGAGGACTGAACCAATATGCCTCATCACGGTAGTGACTGTACTTTTATGATAGAAGAGTCATATTTATAACAATATATGCCCAGTCCTGCACCCAACACAATACAAATGCTTTTCAGTTCTATGAAGCCTACAGTTGTCAATGATGCTCTACAAGACAGAGCACAGCACTCATGTGAGCACAGAATAAGTACTATCTTTCATTCTAAAAAAGAGAGGGATTGTGTCACACAGAAAGAAGACATAGTAATTTACACTGAAGGCTCAATATGATAATGGAAGATAGACGGAATTAGCCATTTGTTACACTTGCACGTTTGGAAAGCAAGCTAATGTTGATACCATTTCCTTGCAATACTTGCGGAATTATTAAACTGTGATTGACTCTCCATAGATTCTCCAGTTGATCTGACCTGTCCCTATCACCAGCGGTGATCTAGTACTGGATTATGAGCAACATTTTCTTTCATTGGGTTATTCCAAAGAAGTAACGTCAGTAATTTTTCCTTTCTCACCAAATTTATTGTCTGTTTAAATACACAATTATTATCAGTGGTGTAAACCATAATCTCATGATCCTCCAACAATGAAAAAAGGTTTGGTATTCTACTTAACACATTCCACTTAAGAAGAAAATGTTATCAGTGTTGTCATCACAGCCCAGATAATGAGATCTGTCAAGAACGTGCACTCTTTATTGTCTGATCTTCTGCAGCCATAGAACAATTACAGTATTTTATGGAGGAGTTAAATAATTTTTATTTTCTTATTTTATACAGCAAGCATAAAATCTGGAAAAAAAAATTAAGACAGAAAACTGAAAATAGTAGTGAAAGAAGGGTTCATATTCAACCCTAAAATTTCTTGTGCTGTTCTAAAACTTGGACTTTACTAGAAAAAGTATCATTTGCTCACGTTCTTTCCACAGCTATGTTATTGTGCATGTGATAATGTATACAGAATCTTCATCATTTCAGTCCTACTTTTCTACGTGAGTAATTTTTCCTCTGATGTACTACACAGTACAATTTTAAGTCTTTTTTTTTTTTTTAAGCTGAAGTGGAACAGTGCTGTCTTACATGGATATTATTTTATTCACTGAGCTTTTATTTCATTCTTCATAGTTTTTATTTTCAGGTAACCTTCCAAGTCTAGCAAAGGTATTCAACAGAACTTCAGATCTGAGATAGTTTAATGACAGACTGATCAGCTGAACATGCAGCAGTGGTTGGCATATAGGTCTGAAGAAATTGTCAGGATTCATGTATAAAAAGGAGAAGATAATTTATTATACATCAGACACTGCCTGGCAGGAATGGAATGTAGAGGGATTTTTTTGTTTTATTTTTGGTGAAATGAGATAGTGAAAACCAAGTATTTTTCTCTTAAACAGGATTTCATTTCAGTCAGTCTTTCTGTATTGGCAGTCTAACATCTATTTTACACAGATTGTTAATGAAATTGTGAACAAATCCTACATAATATATATCTGTAAAATATAGTCTTGAACAAAATGAGTAAGAAATACTGTTGCATAATTTGACGTTTCTGGTAATAGTGTCTTACTGTTAAGTACATATTGGAACGCACCAAAAATAAACAGAAGCCTGCAGAGCTTGTTTTCCAATCTTCAGACCACAAGCAGCAGCTTGTAGTTGTTGTGCATCAGTTGCACAAAGGATTAATTTAACTTAGAACACAAAGTCCACATTAGCTTGATGCTGTGCAAATGCAAGAAGTTATTTGGCTATCAGGAGTTGTAGAGTGGAACAGCTCTGTTTTGGTGCTGCTGTTTCATCTGGTGTTAATAACTTCAGCTCTCACTAGGACATTGATAGGAACATTGCATCCTCATCTACAGGTCAGGGAGGGCAGATTCTTAGAATGTTATGACTGCCTCACCTCTCCATAAGAAAGGCAGCATCTCTGTTGCAATTCTAGACCTAAACTCTGCCAAATAAAACAGAAACTTAAAATCACTGAAGAGATGACGAAGGCTACCTTTTCTGTACACAGCACGCTCACCTGAAATAATTTACTTTATTTGGACTGCCACTGTGAGCATCCAGGACTATAACACTGCCTTAATTAACCAGTTCCTAATTTCCAACTAGCATAGTACTGTAATAGCCAAAATTATGACCACTCTTATGCAGAGCCCTCCAGTTGCAGTGTAAGAAGTACTTAAAATAAAGTCCTTTTCAATTGCTACCTGACCAGCCTGAATACTGAGAAATGTTGTACAGCTGCTGGTACTTGGCTGAACCCATGTTTTCAGTAATTCAAACTATAATTAGAATCCAAACATTAACTTCAAACCAATATTAAATATTAACCTATCCCTAAGGTACTTCGCATTCATGCATCATGTAGCATCATGTAGCTTCCTATTTTTAGCCTTTAAAAGCCTAATTCAGCTATTCAAGAAATTAAAAGTAGTAGATTTTTTCTATCACATTAATCTGACAACAAGGATAATGAAGTCAAAGCTAAATCTTTATGTGACTAATTTAACAAATTAATGAAATTGAGAGCTTATGACATTCGTAGTTGGTGAGAAAATCCTGGCATGCCAAGACAACATGACTGTGAAAGAGCTTGATGGATAAAAAGTAAAAGCCATTTCCTTCTCAACATTAGAATAAAGAAACCTGCTCCTGCTCCACTGGTTAAGATACACCAGTGGATATATAATCATGAGACATATGTGTGTACAACTTATTGTCATGTGTTAACCTCGACTAACAGCCAAATGCCCACTCAGCCACTCACTCACTCATGCTCTTCTGCAGGACAGGGGGATAAAGCAGGATGAGAAAGCTTGTGGGCTGAGATAAAGACAGTGAGGTCATTTACCATTTACTGTCTTGAGAAAAACAGACTCAACATGGGGAAAATTAAATTCAAATTGTTTCCAATTAAAATTGATTCAGATAGCTGGAACCAAACAGACAGACATTAAAAAAATACCTTGCTTCCTCCCTTTCCCAGGTTCAGCTACCCCCCTGCACTCCCAACTCTTCTACTCACCTCAGAAGGCACATGGGGAATGAGGAAGGAAGGATTATGGTCAGTACATAACGGTTTCCTCATGTCACCTCTTCGTCTTCACACTTTTACCCTCGTCCAGCAAAGGCACTTCGTGGACTGCAGCTCCTTCACCCAATTGCTCCAGTGTGGGGCTCCTCCACAGGCTTCAGTGTGGATAACTCAACATGGAGCATCTTCACCTAGTTGTTTGACCTTGGTGTTCCCTCTACTTTTTCTCATTCTCTCTCCTTCTCCCCCCCTGCCCCGGCCCCCCCCCCCCCCTTCTTTTTCCCTGCTCTCTGTTTGGCTAGTGTTTTCTGATCTTTCTTAAATGTGTTTTCACAGAGGTGTCACTAGTTTGGCTGATGCCATCAGTTATATCCTGTGGCAGGTCTGCTGGAGCCAGCAGGAATGGTTGTCTGGCACAGGGCAACTCCTGATGTCTTCCTACAGAGGTGTCCTCTGCAGCCTACACTCAGTACACATGTACAAACACAGAGGGAGGTGGTAGAGTCGTCATACTGGAGGTATTTAAAAGAAGGATAGATGAGGTGCTTAGGGACATGGTTTAGTGGTGAGATGGCAGGGTTAGGTTAAAGGTTGGACTCGATGATCTTAAAGGTCTTTTCCAAGCAAAGTGATTCTATGATTCTATGGTTTTCTGCTGTGTAGGATTTCAGAGTGTGTTGTAGTTCACTTTGAAACCTGTTCCAAAATTTTCAGGCTCAAAAGCAGAAAAAGGTGGGGTTTCTCCCAAATATCTTGCCCATTGTTAAAATTATACAGGTAAATGGAACTTCCTAGCTCCTAATTTCTGGTATTTCTCTACGTACATTTACTAGAGCTGTCTCCAGATCCTGTAGCATTACCCCCAGCAGTGGAATGGCTGCCTGAGCGAGGGCTTGAACTGCTTCATTTCCTGTGGATTTTTGCTCTTTCAGAGTCCTTTGGTCTGGAAGTTTCCCTTCATTGGTGTGGTGCACAATGAGGCAGGTCCCTATAGATTATTATTGGGTTCTTTATGGGGGTGGTAGCTGAGGAAATAAATACAACTCACCCTCAGAAAACAAATCTAGACTCTGAGCTGGTACAGGATGGTTGCAAGATTCATCTAGTGCAGCAATACCTTAATGTTACTTCTGCCACAGTAGTAAGCAGGTGGTAAAAGAGCAGAGGACTTTGAATAAGCTATGCAGCCACAGCACTGAAATGAAAACATTCTTTTCTAATTCATAAAAAACTTGATCTCTTTCTTGTAAGTGGATCAATTTGTAGGAGATATCTCTAGGTCTTCTACAGCCACCTCTAAAAATGGGGAATGCAACTGCATGCCCTTTTCCATCCAAATAACTGAATTGCATCAGTATGTAGTTTTTATAAACAATTTGTTCATGAGGTATCAGATTACTGGATTTATTCTATAGCTGAGGTTCATTCCTTATAATTCTGAAAGTGTAATTCTTCTGTGAAAGGGGTTTTAGTTTCTGGGCCACATCCCCTAAAATTAATCACTGCTATGTTGATGGATAAAGGGGAGCTATGCCAGGGAGGCAGAGAGGGAGAATAATCTGAGAACACCAAGAACATTCTTGAAAACATTTTTATAACATATGCAACAAATGTTAAAAATATGAGAGGTCTAAGGACTTTTTCAGCACTCTGTGTCATCCTGAGCCAGTCCATCCAATTCAAACCCATAGGAAAATAATTATCCTTTCTGCCACTTTGTATGTATGCAACTATGGAGGAATTCTGTCTTTTTGTGTACTGTGTTTATATTCATTTGTGCACTTAATTTCTGTCCTTTAAGATCAGACAGAAATCAAGAACCTTACACTCAAGGTTCACATTAATCCTCCCTTCTAAAACCGTTACTGGAGATCAAAGGAGAACAGAAAATATTTGGCATATTTGTCAGGCCATCTGAAAGTTTAATGAAAAAGAAAACGATTATCAAACTGTCGAGGAATTATTTCTTACATTTTTAAAGAGCATTTTCTATTTTTCATGGTTTGATTTTAAAATATGCTTTCAATAAGAAGCTTTAAGATTCTTTATTGTTTTAGTAATCTGGCTGTTTTTCACTGACATGTTTTATCTTTCTCTTGATATTTAGCTAGCAGCAAGGAGAGATTATTTTGGCTAGATTAAGACACAAAGTTAAATGCTGAAAATAAGCCTTCAAGCTCCTGGCATTACAGCCAGAAGAATCACTTCTCTAAATCACTAACTGCCTATAAGTGGTTAGTCTAGCTCCTTCACAGATACTCATATTCACATATGGCATTAACTTCGCAATCCAAATCTAAATTAAAGATGATTATGTGAAGTATGATTAATTTTTAATGCAACAACAAAGCAGAAAATGTAGGGAAAAAAGTAGTGCATGTAGCTTGGCCAAACACTTTGAATTATCATCTTCTTCACAACAAAGAATAATCCTGAAAATTTTGCAGTGGTAAAGAAACACTTATAGCATTTTTAGAACAATAAGTTCTATGAAAGTATTTGTAAAATAAAATGCAAAAGGGACTTTTGTTTTGGGAGGTGATGATACAAAGGTATCAAGATATTCCTTATAACAGGTATTCCTATATCAAGGAGGTATCTTCTTCTGATTACATTTCTAAATTACCCTATCACCATCATGTCTGAGGGCTGGTTTTTGCTTGATTGATTGGGTTTTTAATCTGTCCATGTTAAGACACAGTAGCAGCATAGTTTGGGCTGATTGAGCAGGAAAGATTCACAGACAGAATTAAGTCCATCTGTTAGAGCAACAGGGCAACTTTCTGAGCCTAGAGACTCTTCCTTTTGTCTGAAAAGATAGCAGGGTATTTTACCCAGCTTTTGTTTCAGACCTGAAAAAGAGCTTTTGCACTCCAAGACTTGTTCTGGTTTTCTACCCATATTGTGTGGACTAAGAAAATTAAACTACCCTTCCTTTCAAACTGTTACTTGTGAAGAAGACTGTTTTTCTTTTTCAGTGTGAATTTGACAATATATTGTTTCCTCCTGCATAAGTTAATGCAATAGACTCTCTCTGTGTTTACAACTGCAAGTGTTCATATATACTAGTGTGCTAGACCTTGACCTCATTTACTCTAATCTAAGTCCAAAAAATTATTTAGCTGAGTTCTCAAGGTGTTTATTTGATGAAATGTACAGAAATCTGCCTCCAACAAACAGGAAACAAAACCCACTAAACAATACTTTCTCTGAAATTTCAGCATCATTTACATTTCCTTATTGTGGCTTGTCTAGAATAGGCAAATATATGTGGGGTATTTTTCCCTTTAGAGGAATTTAAAGTAGAAAACATGTAAAATAACCAGGTTGAATTACAGACTGGCACAGACTGTAGTAGCTGAGATATTGCCAACATACGGACTACTGAGTGAGCAGCGTGGACCAGTGAACACTAACCCGTGCAGTAAATCCAACCCCACACCGTATGTGTGTGGGAAAAGCAACAGAGAATGAGAAAATCTTCTTCATCATGTTATAAATGGTAGAAAATAACAGCGTGGAGCTTCAGTCCATCAGCCAACCTGTTTGGAACTCCTGTGATTGCTGTTTCCTTTGTCATCCTTAGCAGGGCTTTGGGCTCTGATGTGTTCATGTGAACCTGGAAATGGGGACCTGTGGCTAGGCTGGTGGGAGCTGCCCTCCTCACACCTCCCCCTGCCCCACAGCCTGCCATGGGTGCAGAAAGCATTGGTTTGCTTTCTCTCTTATGAAGTATGAGCCACATTAATGAAAGTATTGTTGAGAGGGTACACAAAGGGCTGGATTTAGAGAGTGTGAACATGAAAATGCATAAGTGCCTCAGCATGGTCGGTTTCACGTGGTGCGCATGACGTAGCACAGCTAGACTGCATCAACTCACAGGATAGGGATTGTTTAGGAAACAAGTGTCAGAAATGGTACAGTTCTTCCTTATGACATCCACTTGGTACCTCATCAAAGCAATGACTGTAAGTATTTTAGTTGTTCTATTGCAGAGTGGGCTGCCCATCCATTTGTGGATTTGAGACTATACTGAATTAGGCTCTATTACATGAAAGCAAGCCAGATTTTAAACTTCTTTTAAACAGGAATGACTGACCTGTTCTGTGTGTTATCCAGATAAATTTTAGAAGGCTTGATTAGTGTATAATTAATCTCATAAGTGGGTTTTATTTGGATAATGATGCTTTTTATGATACCTCAGTACTGAGTATTTACTAGATTTTTCTTTTTATTACTTTTTTTTGTACATATTTTGTACTAATTCATTATTTCTCTCTTTTTCTAGGACTGTACATTTTGTTGCAATCTTTTTATTGCTTTCTTTTTCTAACTTGAAGAAAGCCTCTACACATTCTTTGAATCAGTGCTTCTCATATGGCCACTGTATGACTGCCTGTGCAGAAAAAGATGAGGCACAGTTATTTATGGTTGCTCAGAAACATGGCCTCAATGGGCTAAAATCTAACGTATTTTATCAATATAAAGTCTGAAGAAAGTCCAGCTCTAACTGAGAATATTTCCTATTATTTCATTATGTGAATGAGACCACCATGCATTTGATCTGTACTTTTGTAAAGTTATGTTATGTAAACAGTAAATTTTACATTATCAGGGAGGTCAGGTCTTTTCTTTAGACCATGTATAAACACAAAATAAATATAAAAAGATGAACATAGTACATTAGGCCATTTTTATTTCTTTGGAAATTTTTAAAGAATATGTCGTGGTTATTTACACTTTCAGCTTTCTTCATACATCTGAGCTTCTGGTAAAAGTGCCTGCAAGGAGGTTGTATGAGGAAAGAATTGTCGATTCATTGTAACCAAGCCAAAATGAGATTTCCAGCCTGATTTTCCAAAGAAGCTTTGGCCCATTTGGAGGTAGTCAACACACTCCTAACACCTCAGACATACTTGAGAGCTTCCATTACCATTTCAAGTGATCCCATCTCTTTTGCCTGACTCCTGAGTGTGAACATGACTGGGCTTCAAATCAAAGAGGAAAGATACTTTCTGGAAATTGACCAGATGAACAAAACAGGAGATGTAACATGTTGAAGCAACCTAAAGAAACAAAAGAAACTTCTTATGTTATAAAGGAAATTTCTATATCCTGATCTTTCCAGAGCACAGTCAGCTCAATTAGTTTAACTACACACTCCTGAGACAGCCTTATCTCTTTGGTTCCTGCAATAAATTCATTCTCAGGACTTTTATCCTATAAATATAGAATATCCTCTTTCTCTTTTTCTTGGAAACAAGGTTTGCATCCATGAGATTTTATATCTTTAATATCACAGGCTTTGTAACCTATCTGTGACTTTGCTACTTTTTTTCCAAAACAGTGAAGGATGGTGTAGCTTATGTCATGTGTGCAATAGAGAATGGTAAGCATGAAGGATCCAGACTTGACCAAACACTCTGTGCCACCACTGCAGCAACTGTTCTGTAGTGTGTTAGCAGTCAGCTATGCCTACTTGTTAAGATGTAAGAAGTACTGCTCCATCTACACTCTGCTTTATACAATATCCTTTCAATACTATTGTCCAAACCATTTCGGCTGCCAATAAAGAGAATCTCAGCAGAAAGAAACTGAGTTATGAATAGGAGACAAAGAAAGATGGGTAGACAGATTTCAGTCTTAAATCTTACATATTGTTGATTAGCCTGAAAGCGAGCAAGAAATAATCTATGAATGGCTTTAGATGTTATCCTTTCTTGGTTTCTCAAAAAAAATATTTAAATTTCATACATTTCCACAGATTAAAAGTTAAAATAAGAGTTTTGGATTGAGTCAGTAAATTAATATTCTTTATTTGAATTTTTGTTTCATTATAACCTTTTTGCTTCAGGCTATTCTTTGTACACTACCGATGACTTCTTGTGTCAAAGAAAATTCTCTTTCAGTCAGAGCTCTTCTGCTATAGAAAAATGTCAAAACAGGAAAGTTATGCGAAATAAACCCAATCTTTTTTTTTTTTTTTTTTCCAAAGCATAGTGTTAGAATTTTCTGGTGTAAAAACACAGTTTTAATTCACTTTGTAATATCAAAGAAACATTTGTCTATGTCTTCCATAGCCACTTCACTTGTGCTCTAGGTGACCAGACAGGCTTGGAAGTGACAGCTGCCTCGTGACAGCGCAGTCCAAGGACAGCGATCATTTGTTTTTTACAGGAGACTGCAAAACTGGGTACAAATATTTTTCTTACTGGAGGGTAAGAGTACATGCAAAATACAGCAGATTTACAATATGAACATTAATTCTTTGGCAATTCTGCCAAAGACAGGACTAGAAAAAAAAAGTGGAAACATCAGCATATTAAAATGCCATTGAAAAAACAAATTAATCTTTTCTTTTCTTGCAAGCACTGGGTAGGGCAGACAACAAACCAGTGACATTAGGAAATCCATGGGCCTTGGTAGCCTCTAGCAAGCTCAGGTGCCCTTATCTATGGGCTGGCTGCTTGGACCTGGCTCTGCCCATGGTACGCCACCCCCAGCACTGCCCCAGCACATGGGTGAAGTGCACTGCTGTTGACCCATGTCCTGTTACTTCCTCTCAGGTGTGAATTTTTCCATCTTATCTTGCTGCTGTGATAGACCCCAATTAGCCTCCTTATTCTAAGGTTCATTTTCCTCTAACATACGTCAGGAAAGTCAATCTGTACCTATTAAGTGAAAGGGAACCAGTTGCCTGAAGCATTTTCAGATAAGTTCTCAATGTTTATTTCCTGTCTCAGAATGACTTAATTTCTTAACAGATGCAGTAGATGTCATTCAATTATGAAGTGAAACAAAATTACTTCCTTGAAAGTGTGCATTTTCACATCCAAGGTAAATCACAACATTGTAAAACATTCTTTTTAACTTATTAAGGTCTTTGAGGTCATGTGTACCCTGACTTGCAAAGAACTGCTTGTGAGTACTGCTTCCAGGTACACTTCATTTCTTATATTTTGGTGTGTATCACTGTTGTATGTACACTACATTCAGTCAGTGCCTGCATACCTACTAGATGTACCAGAATAATAGATTTAAACTAAGTGTATAACCAAAGATTCAGCTTTGTCTGAAATTAAGCTTATAGTGAAATTTTAAGCATCTTAATACAAATAAGACACCTCATCATTCTCAGGTAGCATCATGCTAAAAAGATAATAATATTTATCTGAAAATATCTAAGTAGTTAAGGATGTTCAGTATGTTCCTCTATACTGGAATTCACAGTTGTCATTACATTTCCCAGGGGGTAATGGTACATATACCTAAATATCTAAGGTGATACATTAGTGGGCATCTGCTATAGACCGCCTGACCAGCAATAACAAGTGGATCACACCCTCTACAGACAGGACTCAAGTTTGCAGGCCTTGATCCTCATGCGTGTCTTCAACTTCCATCTGCTGGAGAGACAACATTGGATGACAAAGAGTTGGTTATTATTCAAGGTTCACCTTCTCCAAGCTCAAGTGCTGTCTATCCCAGTGAGCAGGAAGTCAGGAAAAACAACAGGAGGCCTGCATGGATGAGCAAAGGACTACTACCCAAATTCAATGTCCAAACACCCAGGATGACATTAGGAAAGCTAAGACCCAAATGGAATTGAATCTGTCCAAGTATGTCAAAGAAAACAAGAAGGGCTAAGTAACAAATGCAAAACCAGGGAAAATGCAGGTCCATTGCTAAATGAGATGGGGGCCCTGGTTACACAAGACATGGAAAAGGCTGAGATACTGAATACCTTCTTTGTCTCAGTCTTTACTAGCAAGACTGGCCTTCAGGAATCCCAGGAGCTAGAGGCCTCTTTACCATCTTCCTTAATGAGCTGGATGATGGGGCAGAGTGTACCCTCAGCAAGTTTGCAGATAACACAAAACTAGGAAGGAGTGGCTGATACACCAAAGGGTTGTGCTGCCATCCAGAGGAACCTTGACAGGCTGGAGAAGTGGGAGGACAGGAACCTCATGAAGTTCAACAACGGGAAGTGCAAAGTCCTGCAACTGGAGAGGAACAAGGCCAGACACCAGTATTTGCTGGGGGTCAACCACCTAGAAGTAAACTCAGCAGAAAAGTACCTGAGGGTCCTAGTGGACAGCAAGTTGAACAAAAGCAACCATATGCCCTTGCTGCAAAGAAGACTAATGATATCCACGGCTACATTAGAAAAAGTACTGCTAGCAGGTTGAGGGAGGTGATCCTTCCCATCTACTCAGCACTGGTGAGGCCACCCCTGTCCAGTTGTGGGCTCCTCAGTACCAGAAAGACATGGACATACTGGAGACTCCTACAAAAGGCCACAAAGGTGATTAAGGGACTGAAGCACCTCTGCTGTGAGGAAAGGCTGAGAGATCTGGGACAGTTTCACCTGGAAAAGAGAAAGCTAGGGAGGGGTCTTATTAATGCATATAGATAACTGAAAGGAGGCTGCAAAGAGGAAGGAGCCAGACTCTTTCCAGCAGTGCCCAGTAACAGGACAAGAGGCAGTGGGCACAAACTCAGCATCAGGATACACTTTTTCACTGTGTGGATGACTGAGCACTGGCACAGGTTGCCCAGAGAGATTGTGGAGTCTCCATCTTTGGAGATATTCAAAAGTGACCTGGAAAGCTTGCTGCTCTGTGCAGCTTGCTCTAGGTGGCTCTGCTTCAGCAAGGAGGTTGGACCATATGACCTCTGGAGGTCCCTTCCAGTCTCAGCCATTCTGCGATTCTGTGATTCTGTGATGCTAAAACTTTTACAAGGTATTTGTGAAACTGTCATATGGAATCCACAAGTGACTTGAGATCTGTAAATCTTCCTTCATCCCCTTGTCAGATTTGGCAAAGCTAGTTAATCAAGGATAGTGTAATGGATTTTAAGGTCAGAGGGGACCATTATGATCATACAGGCTCATGACACGGACTGTAGAAAGCCACAAAGTAATTTCTTCATCAAAACTATTACTACAGGGTACATTTTTGAAAGAAATCTTCCCTTCACTTAGAGACTGCAAGCAATGAAAAGACCACCATGTCCCATGTGGACTCTTTCAATACTTAATTAGCCATGTTTTTAAAAATTTGTGACGTAGTCTACCTTCTAGCCATTGTGTCTCTCATGACAACTTCTGCTAGATTAAAGAGCTGTCTACATTTAGAAGATGGTCATAAAGAGGCATGACTTATTTCTAAGCTTCTTGGATTGAACATCTTTCAACCATAACTGTAAGGGTGCTTTCAAGATCACATGTACAGCTCTAATGATGTGAATAGCTCTTTTTTGAGACATTTCATTTTTTTAAGTAACACTACAGAACTGAATAGACCAGAACAGGATAAAGTGTTTTATCAGTGATCTTTCTGACTGAATATAGTCTTGAACCATACCAGATGTCATAATCAAGAACTGTGTTCACTGTCTTAGCTACAGCACTGCCTCCAGAGTTCACATGCAGTTGGTCATATGCTGAAACACCATTTTAGTGTCCAAACAAGAACACAATGACCCATCTTATAAATCTGATGTACACTCCTTAATCCTAAGCAGATAACTTTCCTGGATCATCTGTACCCCCATAATGCTCCATCCCTGTCCCAAACTCACATAGATTATAAAATGTTTGTTTATGCTTTATGCCCAAGAGATATTTTTTTCTTTCCTTACATATAAGCTTTAACTGAAATCACTTGGAGCACTTTTGCTATCATTCAGGTGATTTAAATGCCAAGAACAGAAGTTACAGATCCTTTGGGAGAAGATACTAGCAACTGAGTCATGCTTCTTATCTCCGCAAACACTGGTTCAGTGACTCAAGTCTTCATTTGGCAGTGGGGCTTACTTAAAGCCTAGCTCTGAAACTTATTATTGAGCTGTTTGCTGCCCAAAACAGGCCATTTTCCTCAGCAGCTGGCTGATCCACATGTAGAACCCTGAAGTTGGCACCTGGGCTCAGCTTCCTGTGCAAGTCCTGCCTGTGGCCAGCCCAACCTCATTCAGAGCCTTTCCAGAGCTTGCCAACAGGGTTCCACATAACTTTCCATTCCCTGTATAGGATTACCCTTCGTTACAGAAATGTAGGAAAGAAAACTCATAATAGAAAGGAAAAAATGAAACATGTATTCAGTTTGCAGCTCCATCCTGTGAGACTTACTGCCTCAAATGATGACAAGAAAATATTAGAGAAAAGAGTATATACAAATCCTTCACCTACTGCCTTGAAATTTGGCTTTGTTTCCCCAAAGAGTCTGTGGAGCTTCCATCATTCTGGATGTCAGGTCATTTAAGTTTGAAGCTAGCATCCAGTCTTGGTACTAATTTCTTCAAGAAAATTCTATGTACTTGTACTGGCAATGGAAAATTTCCTCATCAATAAGTGGATGCAAAAAAGACTAGGCCATGAAAGTTATCGACACAGTAACTCAGTACAAAGGGCACTATACCTAGCCTCACATTATAAAGGAAAAATGTAGTAATACTTTCTATACATGCTGCTCACTGTCTCTTGGTTTTTGAATAATGAAGGGTCTTTCCACTTGTCCTTGAACAAAATACCAGTTAATTTACTACAGATGTAGGCAGAAGTCTACAATGTATTTAATACTAAACATCCAAGTGAATAGCTAAAAACAAGTTGGTGGGTGGGAAGGAAGGATAAAAAAGATACTCTGCCTCATTATTTACCTGAAATTGTTTTTTCTCTTCAAATGGGATTTTTAGAAGTAACTTACACTTCTACAGAATGCTAAGGAGCTTTTGTGACTTACTAACATTTACCATGAGACAGGATTTTATTCTATAACCTTTTGATTGGAAATATTTCATGCAGCTTCATAACATGAAGAGAGTTACAGTTCTAAGAAAAGGGTGCCCACAGCCCATGACAAAAAAAAAAAAAAATCAACAGAAATGCAGAAATAACACAAGCACCCATCTGTAGTTATACCACTGCATACAGATATTTGTTGTACATCCTGAGTCCTATTGATAAAAATTTATGATTCTGAGAATACTTACCATACATCCATTTAATAACAGAGGTAGTTGTAAGTCTTGATCACATTTGCAGTAAAAAATAACTTTCTTTATCCACTTTATGATTTTTTTTATTTATGTGATTGGTTAATAACAGGGCAGAATTAAAAGCTCAAGTTATTTATTAAGCTTCTGTTCCAAATTACCTGATGTAATATTTTAAAATAATTCATCATAGTCATAGATACACTCTTGCATGTCTGTAGCATTATAAGCAAGCACAATGAGCTCAAACTGGATTAAATAATGCTGTTTTTTTCTTTATTTCTTTCAGTAAAAAGCCAACAAATCAACAAAGCATAGAGTATAACTTTCCCTCAGGAGCACAATGTAATTCTCTTTGAAGACTTTGCTTGTCAGAATAGTCATGAAAGTACCTATGTTCTAAGCCATGTGGAAAAAAAAAAAAAAAAGATACGTAAGACATAGCTAATTTATCAAAATATTAACAATAAAATCATTATGCCATGCACTCGAAATGCACGTTTTTCAATGAACTATGAAATAGTTACATGAGAGATTCAAGGGAGAAAGAAAGGAAGAAATTTGTTGTCACTCACAGGTAATGCAACAGACCTAAATACAGATCCAGTCAAGGTGGACCAATCTTACAGTATTCAGTTAGACTGAGAACTACCAGTATGGACTACATTTTTATTTCAGCAGTGACTAACATGCCATTTCAGCAAGTTATTTTTCTCCTTTTAAGACCAAAATTCTTTAAATTATAAAACCTGAACTAACATTCTTTCATATGAATTCAAGAGGCAAAAAACCTACATAAGAGACAAGTGTTATATGGCACCTGCACTTCAGTCTAACAAGTTTGGCAGACCTGCTGCACAAGTTTCTAAAATCAGAACAGTCCTTGGAGATACTACTGAAGAAATGATGTCCTCTCTACAATATGCAGGTGTCTCTGAGGTGAGTCATAGTTTCTCCATTGAGGAATGTTTAAGGTTGGAGACAGAAAAATCTGTTAAAACAGTCAAGGTTTGTGCTTGTACTGATCTCATCTCTGTGTGTAATTAACTATAAGAAGTTGCCCAGGTCATTCACATGGAAAGAATCTTACTGGAAGCCTTACAGTGTCTTCTGAATGTATACTAATTCAAAGACCTATTATCCTGTGCTTTTCAGCAATGTTTCCAACTTTTTTTTGAAACCAAATATTAAACCTTTAATTTGAAAATAAACTGTGTATATACTACTTCATCTGTATTGAGTTGTCAGAACTCAGTAGGTGCGTCATAGACAAACATCCTTATCCTTTTGCCTTTGTAGACATCTCTGTGTGAAATAATGTAAACAGTGAGCACAGGTTTTTTATGTTTTCCTCCAGCTTCTTTGCAGTGTTACAAACTCAGATTAAATTAGCCGTAAACAACCTAATCTTTTAGCAATATTTTATGATATTTTCAATTATTAGAAGCTTCTGTAAGAGAATGTTCAGGTTGGTTTTTTTTTTACACCTTTATTTTACTTCAAAGTTGCACGTGGTATGTGCTAATGGTAACACCAGAGATTATGCATTAGGCACAGAGAGGTTGAGACTAATGAAAGTGGCATATGCTTACTATAAGCCTTCATGTAAACCTTCACTACTACCATGTGTGCTGCCTGACACACTCAGTGGGGATGCTCTAACCATGGCCTTCTTTGCAATGGCAGGGGAACACTGGACAATGATTTGGCAAACATTTCAGACACGTACATAGAAAAGAGAGGGGTGGCAATGTGGCCAGCTTCGCTGGGTAACAACAGCAGCCTTCTGTGAAGGGTCTCAGGAGTCAGGCAGCATTCAGAAGAGGTATCAGGTTTTACAGGCTATCAATATCACGTTATGCTCTAACATCAGATCTCTGAAAACTGCAGCTACACGTTACTTTCATTGGGAACGTAATACTTGCGGTAACATGAAATTATGCAAGTGCAGACAGTGTTTACATTTATCTGCATAGCTTTAGGACATCCACATTATTTCAAGGTAAAGAAAACATAACCGTTTATTTTTCTCTGCCAGAATGCATTTTTCCCTCTTTCTAAACTTGTTGGGGAGCAACTGAATGTATTTATTATTTTTACTAGAAAATAAATTGTGATCCCAGTTAAAGCGCAAAGAAAAAAAATTAACCAACAGCATCTATTCAAGAGCTATAATTTCCTTACTGTTTATGAGGACTAAATCATTCAAACCATATCTACTTACTGTTCAGGCTGTCACACCTCTGGGTATCTGGTGACTGATGTAATCATCGTGCAATCAATGGGGTCTCCCTGGCAATTATCTAGCCCTCTAGAGCACTTTTTAGGATTGTGTTGTGAAGTAATTTAACTGTTCCTCTTTCTAAATGACATTTAAAATCCCCCATCGTATCTCTGAGAACTGACAACACGTATTTCCAGTCCCAGATCTTCCCAACCTCAGCCAAGGCTTGTATAGAAAGACAACATTTTAACTTACTTTCATTGCATTCCAAAAGCCCAAAACATTCCTGCTTTTTATGGTGTAAAAGTTAAAATATATCTTCTGTCAGCTCTATTGCAGAGAAACCTTATTTACATAGTGTGGTCCTTGCTATAGTGTTGATTCTTTCCAGCAATTTTTCATAGCAGATACAGATCAGTAATATGTGTCTATTTTTAAAGTTCAACTCTACACCACTTTACACTGCTGTCCCTCTTTCCTGGGACTTTCAACATTTATCCAAAGAAAAAATGTAGTTACCTTATACTGTGGGGTTAATCTCGACTGGCAACTAATCACCTTGGTATCTTTGAAGGCTCCCTGGCCAGGAAAAGAAACTGCTCCAGGCAAGTGCTATCCAGAGGCAAACCTTATGAAATGCACAGATACCTAATAATGTGGACACATTAGCAAAATCCTCCTGTTTACATGATACTAGATATTATCTTCAGTTAAATAATTTATTTGTTTGCAAAATAGGTACACATCTGCACCAAAGCCAGTGGTACCAGTTTCCAACGTCTCAAACCCCAAGGCAGATCTGCCACTGCTCCAAAATTCTGTCTTGAATTTGGCTAAAGTGCAAATATCCATTCCTTTAGACAAAATGTCTGGTGGCTTGGATGGTAAACAAGCATTCTCATCCAAATTTTTTTGTCAGAGTTTTTTTCTGACCATAAGGGCCATATTGGACTGGGATTTGAAACTTTAATCTGTTTTTATCAAGGAAGATGAACTGATATGAGAAACTGGTTTACCTGGAGAGATGAGGATGAATACCATTTCACTGCAGTTCTAGAAGATTCATAGAGCTATCTTACATTAGTAACAAGGAGTAGATTTATCACACTGGCATTACACTCACTGACTTAGTGTGCAATACTACAAGTGAGATGATGCATTGAGTCTTTCCACAGTCCTTCACATCATGAAAAAACACAGTTAGCAAGACTCAACCATCATCAAGTCCATTTAATTCTATTTAATACCATTATCCTTCTGCAGAAATGTATCTTGGTCACTGTGCATATTAATTTAATCTACTGTGAGTTATGTAAGTGAGCTCTTGTATCATGATGAGTTCTGAAAGCTTTTGGTGGATTGAAGGGTTCACAATATAACAGTCCTGACCCGAACATACACATCATACAAAGAATTAAGTGAGGAACTATGACTCCTGCATCCGTGTTGTCTGAATCAAAAACATTCTGCATTTTAAGTAGTTCCTATTGATTTGATCTCCTGGTATCAGAATTTATAAAGTTCTTGTCCTGAACTTATCACTGCACTTAAACTAGTTAACAAAATTAACTTTTCTCTATCTTTTTCCATTATCTTAATTTCATTAACTGCCATTCTATCATTCCCTGTATCATCTGTTTTCTTGAAGGCTTTTAAATTGTTATCTTCTTAGCCTGATATAAGGTTTCAAGCAATGGAAAATTCATCAAGGCCAGATATTTGCTGGTTATAATACGAAAACTACTTAAATGGCAGACTGAAACTCCTGACCGATGTTCTCAAGAGACCTTTTGTTCCCCAACCATTTTCATTTTAGATGCAAATAATGTATCACATGGTTACTTGTGCTCTACAGTAATTCTGATTTTTTTCTTTTTTTTTTTTTTACAGCCTTATTGCTTCACCACTGTTTGTGTCCACTTACCAAGTAGTCTAGAGGCTGGTGTGGGAATATTCCTTTGACAGAAGACAGGAATTAAAAACAGATCACCCAGTGACTCATTTAGTTCCCTACCCAGAGAGCTAATGAGGGTATCTGCCATGTGGAGGAAAGGAGGATGCACAAAAACCTAAAAATGAATGGTTGCAGTACCTATGGTCTTCTCTATGTCAGGACCACGAAGTTTTCTCCACCATGAAGTTTCACACTTCATTTGCTGAAAGATTTCACGCCAGCTTTGAGAAGTCTCCTCAGAAGATCTTTTGAACTCTTGACTCCAGAGCTACACCTACACTTACAAAGCTAACAGTGTCCAGGAATAAGCATTACTAAGCTGTTCAGGCAGCCCTGCAATTGTCTTGGCCTCTTGACATTTGACAACTTTTTGTGGACCTGTCCCATAAAGACCCATGTAAAATTTCCCAAAGCTTAATTACATTCACTTTTAAACACAATCTTATATGTAGTGTGAACCTGTGTGAGTCCATCTTTTGAATGATTGTACCATGTTATGCTTTTGCTGGCCTAACTCACAAATTAATACATGGAATAATCTAGGAGGAGGTGCTATAAAGAGAAACTTAGGGCCAAACAGGGCTTTTTTTTTTTTTTTTTTTTTTTTCTGGGAACACTTAACAATTCTGATTTGCACTTGCTTAAATAAAAAGAATTTAAAAATAAAAGGCAGTCAGTAAAATGTAGCTAATGCATGAGTTCTTTAGATTATTTACATTATTCTCATGAAGAGAGAAGAAAGAGGTTTCTTTTTTATTTAAATATGGACAACTCAATAACTCTAATTACTTATTATTACACTGAATGCTATGAGCTGGAGGAATATGTTTTTATTTTTCATAAGCAACAACTATGGATTAATTCAGTGCAGACTCAAACAAGCTGTTCTGCCTTCTCTGTATTTCCATTTCCAAAGGAACGGCCTTTGGGACTGCCACATCTGGAAGGAAAGACTTCTGAAGCAGGAATAAGCAGGAGTATAAAACTGTGGCACAAAAAAGATTCAAAAGGTCGGTAAACCTTCCGTTTTATAACATGTGTTGAGGACAAAGCAGTTTTATTATGTTTTGTAATTTGTGGTGAATGTACCACAAAACAAAAATTACAGGTCTTGGGAGAGGAGCTAAGACTAATATAAGGTATTGACATTATATCAAGTATTGTCTAATTTTTTATTTTGAGAAAAACTGAACTTACACATCTGATAAACACAGTCAAGTAAAGCAAGTCTGGTTAATTGGCTGTAGGTTGTTAATATCCTAGTGACTTTTACCTGTTCTGTTACACAGCTTCCTGCAGACCGTTAACATCAGAGAGTTAGGGACTGGAATAAGAAGGGCAAATATAGGTGGTAAGGGAGGGAGAACATTGTGTATTTATCCCACAGAAGGACCTGTCATACCTGGGAAAATAGACTTCAAGTTTACATACTCAAGATAAAAGTTTAAAGAGAATTTTCTATGACTCCCTTTTCTGCTCTTCTTTAACCTGGCTTTGGCAGGCTGTCTTCACAGTGAGGTGTAAAAATGTACAGCAAATAAATTCCTCATGTAGATTTCTCTTCTGCAATCGTAACATTTGTTTAGAATGCTTAACAAACCTGAAAGTACATCTATGAAGAAAACAGTTCTACGTCATTATAAAATGATTTACAGTCTTTCAAGCATAATTGAAGGTGAGTGGCTGAATGGGTTGACTGTATTTCTAAATGCAACACATATGTGTTACCCAACATGTCAGCTGAACCGGTAGCATTCAAAACTTTCAATCCTCTTTTAGGCCTCAAAGAAAGTACTGTTGAGGTACCCAGTCTCTTTGGGCTTCCCTCCATTTATGGAGCCAGAAAACCTTAGTTCACCTGTGCCCTATGCATTGTCGGCAAATTAGCTTCCCTGCTGGAATTAAAACAAAGGCAGCATTTAGGAGACATCTGTAGAATATCTCTAGGGCCCTTTTTTTCTACCAGATGAATACAATTATTTTAGTAGAAAACTTCCCATTCAGAAACCTCAGGAGGAGATTTCTTCTCCTTCTGCCCTCACCCTTACCTCCTGCACTCCCAGTGCTCACTCCTTTAGGGCTTCTTGCAGGACTCTCTTCTATCTTCCTATATTCAAGGGGTGGTGCAGGCTGTTAATTTACTGGACTCAGGGATCCTAAGGGGCTCCTAACAGTTTTACAATGGCATATGTTTCAGAATAAGCCAAGAAGGACTGTGAGCAAGGGAGAGAGTTTGGCAGGTTTTGCACATTTTTGTGTTTCATCATGTCTATTTCTGTCTTTGCACCACTTACAATAGCAAAAATTTATGAGGCTTAGGAGTAAATACAATGGGAACTGTTCAGCTTTCAGCTTCACATTGCTGCAAGCGTTTGCACTAAAGTGTGGGGCTTTTAAAGCAATAGGTAACAAAAATTGTTTCACCCCTTTGTGATTGGCCATCATTTTGAGACATTTCCGAGTTACTTGTTTAACTAAAATGGCCTTGTCTATAATCTGCAGGGTGTACTGGATGATGAACATTTTCAAATTACATGGTTTGCAGTTCCTAGTTCCACTGAATTTACAGCTGCTTTCAGACTCACTGAACTGCATTTGATAAGGCTGTATTCAGTCCAGAACTTTTCTTTAGGTACATAATTGAAACTATTCTACCAAATCTGTTTCACTTAGACTACAACCATGTTCTGCCAGCCACTCAAAAATCCCCCATCCTGCCATGAACAGTTAGTGGTGGGTGTATAATGTCATTTAATCATTTCCCTCTAAAGCTCTGGCACACGTGAATACTACTGTAATGACGATCAGGTATGTGTCCAAGCAGCAGCCTCGGGTATTCCAGTGTCTGTGATCTTGCAGTGTGGCAGTTATAAATTCAGAGACACAGATGTCCCATTAAGGGACAGTACAGACTTTGTGCTGTCATTTAGAGACTGGCAGGTGTCTGGTAAAGGAGTCGGTGGAGTCTTCCATCTGTTTGACCAGCTACTGCCTGCACAGTGAACAGCTCTCCCCTTCTAATTGTGGTATTGCAAGGGTTTTTAAAGTCTGTGTTATAATAAAGGGGCCCTGTGAACATATTTTTGCTTATACATTCTCAAATTGTTTATTAATTTCTTCCCCCTGTCACTCTGCAGAAATTAATCTAGCTTTAAAAATTACTGTGGTGCTATGTAACAAACATTCCTATGCTGGATTTCCTGTTCTCTTCCAGCAATCATTGTTAACTAAAAAAGAAAAAAAAATCCACTGCTATCCACTGTATTACAGAGAAATAACAATAATAAAAAAAGTTGGAGTTTCTTTTTTGTTCTTTGTGTGATTTGCTAATTAACATACATAAAGTAATGGGAGTATGACTTTATGAGCAATGAAGTAAATGAATGAAGAATGCATAAAGCGTTGTCTTTAGATGATGTTTTTAGAAATATTACAGCAGAAAAAGGAACAATCTTCTGAGTTGTAAATGGAAGTCCTAGAAGTCTAATTCTGCTTTCTATTTTAAGAACACTTATACTGCTTTTATTCATTTTTAAAAATAGCTTTTTATTCATAAGTGTGTTAAAGCAGCTCAGCTGATGTTCTATTTAAAAGACAAGGACATGAGCCGCATTCTTGCAACACCACTAGTTTTATGCTTTTCCATGCTGTCATAGTCAGATGCTTATTATTTAATCCAATCTCTATTGGATTTATTACTTTGTGTGGAGCGGAGGTATTTGCAAGGGTTGCTTTGAATCCAGCTGTTGTGTGACAGAGAGACCTCGGGAGGTTGAACCCCATGCACGAGTACAGGCTGGGGGCTGACCTGCTGGAAAGCAGCTGTGCCGAGAGGGACCTGGGAGTCTGGTGTATGACAAGCTGACCATGAGCCAGCAGTGTGCCCTTGTTTCCAAGAAGGCCAATGGTAACCTGGGGTGCATTAAGAGGAGTGTGGCCAGCAGGT